>OZ024905.1:25262638-25380138 GCA_964017125.1 Flabesymbios commensalis | reverse complement strand
AGAAGACGATTGCAAGTAAAAGGAAGAAGAAAGTGAAGGATTGGTTGAAGAGAAGAGTACAACTGGGCCACAACAGGACTTCGCCACACGAAATGGAGGAAGAAGATATTGCCAGCTTGAACAATTACCGTATCTCAGAATGGACCCAAATCCGTTTAATGAGATTCTGAGAAGAATCAATCCAAGAATAAAAAAAACTGTGAAAGTTTTCTTACATGTTAGAAAATGTCCCGAACCCTCCCGTACCCCCCAATACATACAGTACGAATCAAGTTCACCAAATTTTCCCGAATCGATTCGGGAAGGCCATTCGTAGAAAGTCGGCTCCTGTTAGACGGGGTTTTAGCCTTTAAGTTGTAACATTTTGGCCGCACGAGGGTCAGGGCCAGTATATGGCGTGTGAGATGGTCGGATTAACCAAGATGTCGTGGTAAACCTACACCGGGGTCCCGTTATGGGTCACAACGGCCGACGAAGGGCTCCTCCCAATCTTGCCATCGAAACTCAAATAACTTCCTTCTCCGTCCGATCAACGGTATTAAATAAACCAGGAAACTGTCTTCTCTCTTGTCATGTTTATTTGATTAACATGCGATAACAACAAAGCACAACCATCCGCGCACGGCACGTCTCTATGGACTTGGCGAGAGCGAGCTGCGGCACGTCCGCAGTCGCTGAGTATCACGCTTCAAGTGAGGGAAAAATACTAAGGGCCGCACCACGCTGCTCTGCGTGCGCACGTCACCACAGTATGACAACGAGGCGGTCATCCCCGTCAGGCTGCGTCCAGGAATCTGGGGATGACTGCCACATTGATTAAGCGATGTCAGGATCCTACAAGTATTCTGTAGGCCTACGAATCTCAATCCGAATAAAAATGGTTCGGGCGGTTTGGCAAAGTTTTCTAACATGTTAGAAAATGCCTCGAACCCTCCCGTACCGTCCCGTACCCCTCAGTACACACAGTACGAATCAAATTCACCGGGGCGATTCGTGGAAATTCGACTCCTGTTAGACAGGGGGCTTAGCCTTTAAATTGTAACATTTTGGCCGCACGAGGATCAGGGCCAGTATTCTGTACAAGTTACGATATATTGTATGGCCATCTCGACCAATCTGAAGCCTACGATATATCGTAACTTGTACAAGAATTCGGCCCAACCTGTTGAAAATAGGCTATGAGTAATGTAGACCGGCACAGAGATGTGACGAAATGCTATGCATTCTAATATTTGAGCTTTTCTATATGATTGTCGTGAGTGTTTGTGAACATATCATTTAGTTTACTGCAATACCAGAAGTGGAAAGTTATCTTCAAACGACTGTATTCAACACATAATTCTGACTGGATTTATTATGATATGAACAATTTTGTTCTACGATTATATCCACCACCCACATATAAATACAATTTGAATCCACAATTTCAAGAAGCGTGTTTAAAGCCAAAATAACATTATATAATTATAACAAACATTATATAAAGAACAATTAGGACCTCATTCATTGAACATGTTTGTGTTTTAATCCTTGCAACAACGCGATCATTTTCAGTATATTTGTATCTGGACTGAAACATGCTTAACCCTTTCAGGCCTGAATTTACCATTGTCATCTTCATCCACTACAAGCCGCGAATTGCTGTCGCAATTCCCGACTTGTAGTGGATGAAGATGATTTGATGTGGTTTAAAAATTAAAGAAAACTACCATGTATTGGTAAACCAGTTTAATGGAAATTTACGTTCTAAAACCCTTGATTGTAGGAGAATTGAGTCTGTTTTCATGAATGTAAAATGATGCTTTCATGCATCGTGATGGCTTAAAGGGTTAACAACGCACATGAAGCCACAGTAGAGCATACCTAAATCCAACTGGATAGGTGGACTAAATTCATTTATTGCATTTATTTATTATTTATCAGCTTGTAGTGGTAAAATGAATGATCTTATACTTTAACCATTAACCCTTTAACCGCCAGTGCCGCATATATTCGAGTTTTCATTTTTTATTATCACACTAAGAACCACATTTTAAATATGTTAAAGATAAAATGTGACATCTACCAGTACGATTTGAAAAGAGTTGACCTCCATTTTGTCAAATCTGAATAATTTTCACTCACTTGAAGTTGTGGATTTTCAAGTAGGTGAAAATTCAAATTGAATAATTTGGTGATTGAAGGGTTGATGTACATTTATTCAATACCTTCCAGCTAATAAATAATAAGTCAACACACCTAGCATGCTAAACACTTTATATACATAATATCCATTCATTACACCTTGCCTGTTTTCCTATTAAGTACTTAATTACACGCTTTTAACACAATTAACATCATGATTACGTGAAATTGGCAGAGAGTGCCAACAATGACCCAGTTGGGATAATAATAATAATAATAATAATAATAATAATATAAAGCATTTGATATAGCGCCATACATCAGCCTTTTCGGGAGCAATGACAATTCTTCAACTGAAGACAAACATTATTGTGTTGTTTTTTATTACTTCTGGGTTTTTTAGATTAAATAGTTTTGATCACTGCATAAGATATAAATTCGGATATAAAGGTGAATTTCTTTCAAACTTTCTGATAAACCCACGCTGTTGGCATAATACTGTCAATATATTGATCTATTAACTCATGGATTGGGGATCAAAATTACATGACAAACCAATCAAAATAACGTACAATATAATGTTCTTTTCATCCATCATTACGTTTCCAATGTGGGGGAGGTACATTAAACATTTATGTCCACAAAATTCACATTCTATATATATTTTAAAAAATCCATGCGCACAGTGCTTCCGAATTTCCATAACGTATTGCTAAAAAAATTTATTGTATTGGTTTTATTTCTGATTTTGAATGAAACATGCAATTATTAATTTGATGCAAACTCTTTGCTGATTTAATTTTGAAAGGTTCTCATGGGATCGTTAATGCAAACAAATACATTTTATAACTAGAAAACACAAAATCAACCTTCTGTATATATATTTATTTTGATCTGAGGCAGAGTTTTATACATATCGCAGCAATTACAAACACAAATCGTCAAAATAATTGTCACCATTCTTTTGTTACTTTGCAAAACATTACCATGTTATTAACAAAAACTAAACATTAAACATTGACTAGCGTGACTTTGACAACATTGTAACAACAATTTAATAAACTTACATTTTACATTTCTTATTCTCCTGAAATTTCGTCAGCATTAAATGGTAGCTCTAAGAGGATTGGTTGACAAGGTGACCTAAAACTCCACTGTCACAGAGATGAAAGTATCGACTTTTTAACATAAGCTATACATTTTACAATGTTCACCCAATACATTGTGGGAGCACAATCATTCATCCAATACAATGTTGGAATTGCAAGAGATTCAAGCGGGCTAAGCAATTTATTACAAGCATATGTAAATAAGGTGTCTAGTAAATATACTCATTTCAATGGTATACATTTAACGGCCCACATAGGGCTATTTTGACTTATAATGATAAACTTATAATAGCCATTTTTGACCACAAGTAATTAAATCACTGTATTGATTGATATTATTTTCGGTATCACCGACTACGCTGTTTTATTTTTCATCATACACATCTGATACGTAGTTTTTTTTAACAAAATGGCTTCAGCTCCTTGTTTTAAACACAGCTTTTAAAAATTATATAAGTATATTTTTTTCAACAAAACGGAGTTCTTATTGAAACAACTATGAAGAATTGGTTGGAATATAAAGTGGCGAGGATACAAAAGTAGCAAATTAATAATGGTAATAATAATGATAATAATAATGATGATAATAATATTAATAACATACGGCATTTTATTGCGCCAAAACATTCAAATAGGCTTTATATAGATAAACAAAAACGTTAATAAAGAGGTGCATTTTAAAATTGTTTTAACAAACCTACACTGGTATAGACATTAACTGAAGATTCATTTTTGTTTGAGGAAAAAAATGCGGATTTGTTGGAGAATCGGCTCCTTATAGCCTCCCAGCAAACACAAAACATTTGTATAACATTTGGACAACGTCGACCCAACGTCTTCGCCGTTGGTCCAACATTGTCCAAATGCTATACAAATGTTTTGTGTTACGGACTGGTGAACCAATCCCAATTTTCAGAGACCACTTAGTTTAGATACATGAGTTTCGAGTTAGTAAAATCACTCACTAACCAACTACTTTTCAACAGAGTATCATAATAAGTATGTGGTAAATAAGAATTAATGGAAGCGATCTATGTGCCATTTGTGATAATGGGAAGTGATTGCTATTAACCCTTTAACCGCCGGTGCCGCATATACTCGGGTTTTCATTTTCTATTAGCACATTAAGTACCACATTTTAAATATGTTAAAGATAAAATGTGACATCAACCAGCAAGATTTGAGAAGAGTTGACCTCCATTTTGTCAAATCTGAACAACTTCCACTCACTTGAAGTTGTGGATCGCGTCAGTGAGACACCAATTCAAGTGGGTGAAAATTCAAATTGAATAATTTGGCGGTTAAAGGGTTAACAAATACGTTAACCATCAATATCACTTACATGTACTTGGCTTCTGATTTATGTAATAAACAATAATTACGCTAACAATTATAAAATTGAATATCAAAACAACAATTAGAATTGAAAGTCTGGGGCTCCATTATCTCGGCACTTTAATTAATATTCGCATATGCTAAGCTATCCAGATATTCAGCAGTATATATAAGTGTTTGGTTTTGTTCTGGGTATAAAGTGTGCTGTACAAAACAGACATAGATTGCGAAAGCACAATTGCCAATATTCCTCACCTATTCCCAGACATCCTAATAAATCCGACAAACAAGAGACTTTCACCCAACCGTTCACTGGCACCCTGCTCATAGGAAGTTGCTCGTATTGCGAATATTCTGTTGTTCAGCCTTTTACCAAGTAGAACCAATATTGATTCAACTTGGTACGAGGCTGAACAACAGCCTGCGTACAACAAACAACAGCATACATACAACAAACAGCAGCCTGCGTACAACAAACAGCAGCCTACGTACAACAAACAGCAGCATAAATACAACAAACAGCAACATATGTACAACAAACAGCAGTATACATACAACACCAGCAACATACGTACAACAAACAGCAACATACATACAACAAACAGCAACATACGTACAGCAAACAGCAACATCCATACAGAAGACAGCAACAGACGTACAACAAACGTGCAACAAACATCATCCCATGTGCAGCGCTACGGATGTCAGTGCAACCTTTGCTGAACATATCGTTTTCCATGCTTCTACGCTTTATTGTACTATGTTGTGAACAATTTCCTGGCCAGTAATATCTAAGGCGTCACCGGGCTCACGTGACTGGCTTTGGCTTGGACGAAATCACAGTCCAGTAATGAGAACATAGTATAGCTGATGCATAAATTGGAGAATGGACTCATAACACATTGATATTAGAAGTTCTAAACTTAGAAGAATAGCAAACATGTGACGTCAAACAATATTGTTAAAATGTTATTTTTTATTCTAATACTTTTAAAAGCCTCTTCTGGTTGTTTAAACTCCAAATATTTATATGCTTGCACGGATGATTGCTTTAATACAGATTTTGAGATCTTAAGCTGTTCGCCACTTTGTGATATTTATCATCTTATGTGGAGAAAATAAACTATTTAAAACTCTAATTATTTCTCGCACTCTGTGCGTAGTATTTATGCAGATCTATCAATTACTGTATTTAGTTTATCCTCCTAGGAAGAATATCAGCGACAGATTACTTCTAAATATCACTTTGTGCTTTATCCATTTTCCAACATGGATCATGCCCAGTTCCATCTTGAAGCGGTACTAAAAGCAGCAATTTGGGCAGCATCCATTGCTAGTAAGAGTGGGAGAAGGCAGGCTTCTCTCTGCAGTATGTATTGTGTGAACCAAGCTTTGGGAGTTGCTGATTCGCTATGGGTAGTCACGTGAGGATGACGTAATTATGGTTGTATGATGTCTCCCTCTTCATTGCCACAAATTTGACGCATTCCTGTTGCATGTTTGCATATCACAACCTAGAAATCAAATATACATGCGATAAATACCACAGAATAGTTACAGTTGCACTAATACAGTAAATACAATTGCTCACATCGTTTCAGTGCGGGGACCGACTTTAGACGTCAAAATCTGACGTATATTATTATCGTCAGATTCTGACGTCTAAAGTTGAACCCCGCACTAAAAGATTGAAATATGTATAATGGCCATAGGAAATGAAATGAATCGGGCTTTAGGCCACCTTTGTGCACATATAGGCTAAACTGGGCCAGGAGAGCCTCCTGAGGATGGTTAGATGATTGAGATGACACTGTCCTCCAGACACAGGATTCGAAATTCGAGCCCTGGCAGTCTGAGGCCGAGCACGCTACCTCTCGGTCACGGAGGCTCCCCACAATATAGATAATGGCCATAGGCCCATAACATAGATATTCAAATGAAGCGGAAAGAGATAATTAAGACGTTTAATATCATTTAAAATTGAGAAAAGCCATGGCTCCATGGTTTGTATAAAAGTATTTCAGTGTTGTAAAGGTCAATACCGAAAAGAAATAACTTTGAGAACATGTGCGTTACCTCATCTAATCCACCCTTGAGAAATTGGTTGTCATCCTTGCCTCCATGACCCATGATTAAAGACATCGGTCGATTTAACACTCGCCCTGGAAAAAATACAAAATTTATAATTGGAAAAATACGTCTTGAATTACAAATTGGTATATGGGAATGTGATTTTTCTACCAAGTCAACATAATTCAAATGCGAAATATTTATTTTGAAATATTTTCAAATATTGTGGTGTCAAATACAAACTGTTGATAAATATAGGATTGTATAACTGCATTGCAATATGCCATGAGAACGTCAGTGCTATTTCAATTAAATTCGCTAAATTGACAACATCTTTGGTAAAGTTGGATTATAATAATCCGAAAAAAATAACTTTTATTTTTCTACTGATAGTTCACATAATCTCCTTGTTTTCAGTGAAAATCAGGATTTAGTTCACACATTACTTTGCTTCACACTATCTGGGAGGTATAATGTAGGATGTGTTAAAGGTGATCTATCACCCCTTATATAGTATGAATAAATTTGTGACAAATAAATCAAAGCTGCCACAAGATGGGGCACAAGTGTTTCCTTAAATGGGGTGGTTGGCTATCATGTGACCCTCTCAGAGGGTCACATGATAGCCAATCACCCCATATAAGGATTCATACCATATAAGGGGTGATAGATCACCTTTAAAAAGTGTGGCATGTTTTTTTAGCATTTAGAGATGTCATCACTAACCTGTGCACGCTGTGGTGGACACCAGCTCACAGTTTATGTAGAGATTCAAGCCGTCATCGTTATACACCATCGTGATTTGGGTCCACTTGTTACAAGAAATCTAAATTATACATAGAAAAAAACATCATTTTACGGCAAAATTATAAAAAAAAGTTAACAATACAATGTCATGCGATGTGTTTCAGACATAATTTGCGACAGCTATGCAAACTTGATAAACGGTAAATTTTGTGATTCATAGCGGAGATGTTCTGAAATATTATAGGCCCCTACTGGATTGTGTGGTCATTTACAACAACTGACGTTCTATTAACTGTTATTAGTAAAAATATAAATATTATTTATACATTATCCGCGTCGTAATGCCTCCATAGAAATATCATTAATGTTCTGATTATTGTGTCCAGCCAATTGATTGATTCAGGATATACTAATTTTTTTATCCTAGTATAACTATGATTTTCATATACAAAAATGGAAGTACGAAAGCGGTATTACAGCCTAGGTAATTCCAGGGTGTAATAATTGTGATGATCGTATATTGCCACTTTTATTGCCTGGATCACTCTGTAGACAAATGAAGAGGATTATCCTGTCAATTGTAGCACAGTGGCTCTGTAATAACTCCTCCAGTGCGGGGACCGTCCATATACGTCAGAATCTGACGTCTGTAGCCGGCAGATTCTGACGTATAAAGACGGTCCCCGCCCTGAAAGAATTAAAACATTTCTAATGGTCGTACATCCATAATATAAGTATTCGAATAAATCAGAAAGAGATAACTGAGACATTTATGATGATTTCAAATTGAAAAAAATTGTTTGTCTCCTTAGTTAATATAAATATAATTCTGCGTTTGCACGGTTAAATCACGGTCGGTTCAAGTACGGTACTGCACTTTCTGACACACTGACACATTCAAAGGTAACATGTTTGCCGTCATCTCATTGTTATTTAACTTGTAGTGAAGACAATATCTGTGCAGCACTGCCCTGTCCGTAATACCGGCGTAAGCCTAAAATACTCTTAACCCTTTCAAGCCTGAATTTACCGTTGTCATCTTCACCCACTACAAGCCGCAAATTGCTGCCGCAATTCTCGACTTGTAGTGGATAAAAATGACTTGGAGAGGGTGGAAAATTGAACAAAATTGTCATGTATTGGTAAACCAGTTTCATGGAAATTTTCATTCAAAAACCCTGGTTGTGGGAAAATCAAGTCTGTTTTCAGGGATGTGAAATGATGCTTTAATGCATCGTGATGGCTTAAAGGTTTAAAGCTGACACAGTGGAGTGAGCGATGTGGAATTTGTTCTTACCGGGCTGGGAGATGTAACAATACACATGGTGTTGTTGGAGCCTTCAGTGACCACGCCGGCATGCACCGTGCCGCTCTCCAGATGGACGTCTAAGGAAGGCGAGGTGGTGCAGTCAGTGTTCACCAGAAGACCATGGTAAGCTTTAGGTCGTTTGCAGGGCAACCTCAACCATAAACTCACTGTCAAATGACCTGTAAATCACATTAATATACTACATGATAACCAAGTGTTGACATATAAAAACAAATCACCAGGTGATATGTCAAACTATTATGAAATGGCTTGGTGTCAGTGCGACCATGGACACAATACTGATTCAATGTTGGAATATATAGGGACCGATTCACAGTCCCGGATAGAAGCACTGTATGGCCCAGTCATCATACCACAATACAACTGTACTGAGACATTAAACCACAACATCAGTGTTTATGCCCCAGCATTTGACCACTTGGCCACTTTTATAAAAATGTTTTGTCTTTGCTGAGCCAGACCTATTGATTCGGCTGACAACCAGACACATTCATTTGATAGCTGTCCAAGGCTTATTATAGAAAACGTTTAAGTGCAGATAAAACAAAAAGTTTTAGATAGTTAAAATTACCATCTGGTGATGATCCGAGCCAGTGCTTGAACATCTCCACAATCGTTCGTGTTTTGCCGTTGAAGTTACCAGCTTTTCCCTCATGGCCATTCATATATGGCAGGTTTCCAACCACTTCTGCGTACGCTTTGTTGCAGCCATCCCCATTTGCCGATCTCTCAAACCCGAACGTCATACAGCCACAGTCTAAATCAAAACCAAATCACTTATATTACAGAAACATCTATACTATAACAGGTTAAAACTCAAAAAAGGAAAATGTACGATAAAGTTAATGTCATGTTTTTGTGATAATTTGTGTAATATCAACACGTTCAAAGCACAAATTGTATACGATTGAGCAAGTGAATCATAAAGTTATGGTAGAACTACCTATCCTCAGACTGAAGCAAAACTGGAGCAAAGCATGACTTACCCAGCAGGCACAGAACGAGAATTACACGTAGAATCCACGTGGGCGACGTGGATTGAACGTGGAATTCTAGTTCTGTGCCCGCTGGGATACTCATGATTGCTTCAGTGTGTCACAACCCCATATTATTGAGCCAGCAATGTAATATCGTAACCTTGCTACTAAAGGGTCGGACCTGCCACTTTACAAGTGGCATATCAGACCCTTTAGTACCAAAGTGATCATATCTACTACTTTCAAACGATAGCTAAACTGGTTGCCATTCCACTCACCAGTTTCTATGGTATCTGGATCGTCCATCTGCATCAATGGATCAGGTCCGCACCTGCATATATCGGCACTAAATATATGTCCCGCAGGGCATTGCCATTTCTCGTGTGCGGCCCCTCCTTTTTTGAGGATGTAGCCACCATATTCCCTGGGGTTTCGTTTGTAAATGCACGCTGAAAAACAATGTGACATGATTTTGAGCAATATTAAGATTGTCAACTTTATGAATGTTTTAGTTGTACATTCAATAACGCGGATATCACATATTTTGTCATTTATTATATAATGTCTGAATTTAAAACATTTCTTAATTCCATCAACTAATAGACGCATTCATAACTAATATATCCCAGAGTATACCTCCATCACATCCCACGCTGCATGGTGTGGGGTGAAATCCGCGTGTGTATGGTATATTTTCGGAGCGACAAGAATTTACCTCAGAGTGTACTCCACATTTTACACTGGTATGTGGCATAGGTATAATTTGTATATAGAATGATTTCTCATTTTAATGTGGGTGGGCTCCAACACAAGGTGAATATTAACCCTTAACCCTTTAACCGCCGGTGCCGCATATATTCGGGTATTCATTTTTGATTAGCACCACATTTTTAATATGTTAAAGATGAAATGTTACATCAACCAGCAGGAATAGAAAAGAGTTCACCTTTATTTTGTCAAATCTAAATATTTTTCACTCACTTGAAGTTGTGGATCGCGTCAGCGAGACAAACTTAAAGTGGATGAAAATTCAAATTCAATAATTTGGCGGTTAAAGGGTTAAACCGTCAGTGCCGTCCAATTTGTTGACCTCCAGTTTGTCAAATCTGAATAATTTTCACTCACTTGAAGTTGTGGATCGCGTCAGCGAGACACAACTTCAGGTGGGTGAAAATTCCTATTGAATATTATGGCGGCTAGAGGGTTGATGATCAGTGAAGCTTTAATCGGTCACACGTGATCAAGGCTGCACGTAATGGGCATATATGTTAATACATGTAGCTGATTTAACTCAACACCTTACATTATGACCAGAACCTACGTTGTGTATCCAGTTATGACGGATTAAAGTGCTCGTGCAATTATGGTACAAAAACATCTGTAAAATCTTGTAAACCCCTCTGACCCAAATAAGGACATCGTACTCACGGGCATCTGTAATGGGGGGTGGAGGGGTCCCGGGTGTGGGGGTGGGCGGCATCACACATTGAGTACCTTCTGATAAATCATAGTCACAATAAGACATGTCCACGTTCCATACAGTACCTGAAAATAAGCGTAAGTCAGGGTGAAAACATGCAAATCAATTAAATAATTGATTCGTTTAATCATTCATTCATTCGTTCATTCATGAGTTATTTAATTATTTTTAAATTAATTATTTAAATAATTATTTGATTAAATAATTAAATAAAACAGTCACTAATTCAGAATTATTTTCAACTTTATCAATTTATAGAGATCTTATTTTGTATAATATTAAAATAGTTTAATGACCCACCTCTAGGGCAATGCTCGTATAGTATTTGAAGTGTATCTCCAAGCCTCAGACAAGTGTAGTATGCTGTACAGTCAAGGGGATCATACTGATAACCTCTGGCACCTGTGACCCATTTACAGTCTGGTCCGGTACAATCTATCTTACCTATAATATATATCATAAAGTGTTCCTTTTACACATGCTCGTAATATTCAGATTATATTATATCATTTTATCGCCCATTTTTGTGAGTTTACAAGAAACCCAAACGGATCAAGACTTATTTAGTAGGTGTGTATAGGGTGCCCAATACAACGGCACACATGCGCTGCATGGTCTATATCCACAGGAGTGGGGTCTACCGTAACGTAAATATTTTGATTCAGTGAAGCATAATGATCTACATACTTTAATGATAAGTAGCACATAATAGCACCTAACATTACCATGAAAGTGGTGTTAAAAACAAAAAAATTGAAATAGCAAATCAAAACAATAATGGCCTAATAACTTTGCCATATTATCCCAGACTGATCAAACATGTTCCAATGCTCGTGGGAGATTTTAATATACTTCTAATGTAATGTTGGCTCAAATCTTTACAATGACAATCAATGGTTTTGAAGAATATTATGTCCCCCCCGGAACGACGGAGAGAAATGTGTTTTTCCTTGTGTCGGAGTGCATATTTTTTACCGATACACAATAAGTCAAGAACTACTTGTCTGATTGTGTTAAAATTTTGCACACAACACCTGTAGGTGGTCTAGATGTACCTTTTAGGGTAACTTTTATGGTAAACATGAACAACTTATTGTTAAATGCTATGGCCTAATTAGTTGTTTTGACATAATTTTTGGACCATATCTCAGGAACTACTAGTCTGATTGTCGTCAAATTTTGGCCCTTCAATTACAGAACATAAATATATATACCATACAAGACATAATTGTCTATTAATAATCCAAATTTAGTCAAAATGTTGTTTGTTTGTTTGTTTGTTTGTTTGTTTGTTTGTTTGTTTGTTTGTTTGTTTGTTTGTTTGTTTGTTTGTTTGTTTGTTTGTTTGTTTGTTTGTTTGTTTGTTTGTTTGTCCGTTGGCTTACATGTTTGCTTGTTGTTGTTTGTTTGTGATAGCTAGTCTTGAATACAGGTTGTCCAGGCCTTCCGACTTTGTCAATTTTAGGTTATGTAAATAATGAAATGAATGCATCATACTGTGACTCTCTATTGTAGACCTAAGCCGATTCTCCACACTTAGATGCTGCTCATATCAACCCTTTCTCATCACTGATGTGCGATTTAGCATTCCTGGTGCTGCACTATAAAAAAATGTTCGACTTAGAGAAGGATGCCCCTTGAAAAATCTGAACTGGGTCAAATTGAAAATGGCCGACTGTCGGCTGGCAAATCATGCTAGCTGGACTTACGTGATGCACTGGAGGAGGGGGGGACGTCTTTAGTTTTTGTTTACAAGAACATTGACCCTATTATACGTTGTAGAATAGCTACCACAGGACCATCTTGTGTTAGCTGATTACTAACATTGTTTAAACGGACAGTCAACTATGTCTATTTCTATCTCGTGTACAGGGTCACATCTACAGCAGCCCGTGTGCTGCGTACACTGGCGTACACGCTGCTTCTTGGCTGACAGGCCACATTTCCTTGTGCAAGCGGACCATCCACTCCACTCTCCACAAGTCTGGAAATAAAGATACAATCCATAGAAATCAAATCAAATACATAAAAATATCCAGCCAGGAGTGCAAAATAGTTTTCAATCAACTGATGTAGATTAGTTCAATGGTGGTAAATCACAACATCACTGCACGATATCTTTAGAAAAAGCACGATAAAGTAGTCATTCTATTTTTGCAACTCATACACACACAAATTGACATATTCGCTTTTTAAGTAGCTTTCTGTAATAATAAATAGCATTGACTTTTTCAGAATAAGAAACGAAGTGTCAATGATTATTTTATCAGCTACATTACAACTGATGACAACTGTCTTAATTTAACACTTTTCTTGCCATGTAAATGCCATTTCTACTCCCTTTATCATATCGTAGAGCAAATTTATGTCAGGTACAACAGGAAGCAGTTGCTTCAGCTTAAGGTATACTGAAGCGACTGAGAAAGCGCAAAGTATTTATAAATAAACATATTTATTACTGTTTAGTAGTTCACTAACTGTAGTTTTGCTTAAACTATACTGCAGTCAGCCATTACGAGGGATTGAGATAATGGCTGGTTGTAATCATGCAGTGCCCGCCAACAAAATGAAATGAATCGGGCTTTAGGCCACCTTTGTGCACATATAGGCTAAACTCCCGCCAACAGGCTCGCTGACTATGATGCGGTTCAAAACCATAAAAACTGAGCCGTAAACCGTCAAGTAGGAAAAGAGTTAGGATACGACAGCTGACACTTTTATATTGATATAAACCAATTTCAAAAACTGTTGGCTAATTATGACTCATTATCTGATTATGTATTTCCATGTAGTGTTTTTTCCACGACGAAATAAACGATGTATACAAATAGTTTTCAAATACAATCTAATGATGACCCGCAGCACCAGTGTCACAACTCACATAATCACTGTTAATCTAGCCGAATTGGGAATGAACACTGGATTAAAAAAATAGGCCAGAACGTGGTCTATTCTGTATGGGTTGTGTTTTGACTCTTCGACCGCCGGTACCGATTATATTCGTCTTTTAGCATATTTTATTAGCACATTGTCAATCAACTTTTAAACATTTTGAAAATCAAACCGACATCAATCAGCAAGATTTGAAAAAAGTAGACCTCCATTTTGTCAAATCTAAATAATTTTCACTCACTTGAAGTTGGGGATCGCGTCAGCGAGACACAACTTCAAGTGAGTGAAAATCCAAATTGAACATTTTGGCGGTTAAAGAGTTGAAAAAAATAGCGGCCTGGAGCAGAATAATATACTTGGGCCCTACTTTGTTGCATCGTACACAACGAACCGGAAATAAGTAAAGATGGGAGGTGAACACAAGGGGATAGCCGCCAGTGATTGGCCCCAGTTTCTGGGGGGGGGGGAGGGGGGGGTTCCGGCCAGTGTTCAGGTTATTGATACACACCTTATCACAGGGCTGGGTGTTACAGGGTCGTGTCTCATTGTTTGTCGTCAGAAGGCTGGTGATATTTGAATCCTGGTTATTATTCTTCCTGACACAGGGTGCTGCTCTGGCCTGCTGACCACCACCACAGCTCACCGTGCAGTGTGACCAAGACGTCCAGTCTCCGCATTTCAAACCATCACCTGAAAAATATCAACTGAAGCTATATATATAGGCCTATATTCACAAATGTTTAAATGTGTATTGGTGTTTTTAAATTGCAATTAATTGTACATATAATTGTCGAGGTTGCGCCGTACCTCTACTTACAATAATGTAAGAATAATACACGTATCTCTACGGCCCATTGAGTGTATGTTTAATAGTTACACAATTCCACCAGTTGTAATTATTTTAGTCGGTTATCGGATTATTATAATTCTGATTTGTTTTGCTTTCTGGAAAATATATAAATTATATGAGTATGGATATTAAACTGGTATTATTTACATTGTCTTTCACGACGAAAATGTATGCTGAAATGTAATAAGTGATGTGTGAATTTAGAGTTTTTCAACATAGATGTCTTATTAATTTATTTACAGAGGAACAGTGTGGCAGTAATGGAAGTTTTGCATAAACGAAAGAGTTAATAAACATTTTAAAGTTAAAACTTTCATATTCTCCATATTCCATAAATAAAGCAGTTCTCAGCCTCAAATGAAGAAAAATGGGACAAACGGTTTAAAATGTTATAGGGCAATCGCCATGGATGTACATGTACATGTCGTTTGTGGTAATATAATTTTACTATTGCCTACATCCTGACACCAAAGGTATAGTTACCACACTTGGAAACTACTTCTGCTGTAAGAATGATTGACTATGGCATTATGCAGCATAATAACATTTCAAGTAATACAGTATATTAATCAAATTACTATTTTGTGAAATTATACAACTTTTATTGGACACCTACTTGAATAACCACCAACACAACATGGTAAAGATTAAAAGTCTACAACTCTGGCCCAACATTAACCCTTTAACCGCCGGTGTCGCATATATTCGGGTTTTCATTTTTTATTAGCACATTAATTACCACATTTTAAATATGTTAAAGATAAAATGTGACATCAAGCAGGAATATTTGAAAAGAGTTGACCTCCACTTTGTCAAATCTGAATAATTTTCACTCACTTGAAGTTGTGGATCGCGTCAGCGAGACACAACTTCAAGTGGGTGAAAATTCAGATTGAATTATTTGGCGGTTAAAGGGTTAATATGACTAAGTATTGTATCAGCGTCTCGCGTTTAGTCGAGCTGTTCACTTCTTCTCATTAGCACTACACTTACTAACACAGCAGCAGTTGACATACAACATTTGTTCTCACTATGCAAATAATAGTGAACCATTGTTGTGATTTATACGATAAGTGTACCACCGTGTAAAGAGGCAGTAAGTGAGCTCTGTTACTTCGTTTCGGCAGCATTTTCTCAGACAGTTTTATATAATACTCTATGATTATACTATGATGAACGTTACCAGGTTAATGGAGATGGCTTAATTCATCTCTAAATACCCTGTAATTATTACAATTAGTGCAATCAGCTCTGGCAGAATGATGTTTTATCATCAAATAGATGGGCGACATGATATTAAGTGCCCTACAATACACACCTGAAATATATGATTATATTGACATTGTAGCATGGCGTTAATGTAGTTTAAAAAGTTTCGATAAGCATTTTCAGTGTATGTTACAGAGATCTCAATAATTCGTTACTTTGCCATCAAAAAATTTTCTTCTATAATAAATTATCCGTTGACGCTTTTATCGCATTTAAATAATTTTAAACGATGTATTTAACATAATCGCTAATTGGTTACCGCAATAAAACATAATTTAGTGATTGCAGTGTTATATCATACAGAGAGCATGAGAATATTTCCAAGTGAAATTAATTTTGCGACACGTATACCAGCAAAAACAAAACTGTTGTACAACATTTATACAGCGTCGGCCCAACGTCTTCGACGTTTGCCGTACATTGTATAAATGGTATACAAATGTTTTGTGTTAGTTGGGTAGTATGTTTGACTTACTGTAGATAAAGGCCTGCAGGAGAACCAGCGTGAAGATGATGACACAGCTCGCCATCACGGCCATTCTCACCACAAATCACTCGCTCTCTTGGTGGACAAGGGTGCTAAATAATTGGGTTGATCTCTTCAAGTCGCTGCTTTTGTAACTTCCCCTGTAAACACGCCAATTAGTCGACATTATAGAATAACCATTTGGCACATGTTCACTTCATTTGAATACCTATGTCCATTTTAATTATTTAGGTGCGGCCACGTCAGATTCTGACGTATAAAAACGGTCCCCGCGCTGAAAGAGTTTTATTGTCTTAGAAAACGTGTTTTGGAGTTTATGTACTCTATAACTATACAGCCGCAGAAAAAGTGTGTGGCGCCATTGACTATTAATGCCATAATTATAAAAATGATAACTGCGCCTTCTAAAATACTAGAGGTTTTGGCGTTTTGCCGTTATTAGTCAGTTATTAAGGCCTATATCACTAACACTTTGACGATTGTCATATCATGTGACTGTTCTTATGACAAAAATAGGGGAGACCGAGGCTAGTTCGCAAAGGGGTTAGTCAGTACAGTGCACATTATTTTGACAGTAAATGTATTTTCGTTCTGTTTTAACTCCTGGTGAAGAACTGTATCAGTACCGTTGACTTTATCATGTTTATGTTCGAAGGTTTTTTTCCGAACAAATTATGAAAAAGTAAAAATACTTTTTCATTTTGAGGGTTCCAAAGTATTTTTTGCTGTCGCGCAAATGTTATTTTGCTCAATGTTTGCCATTGAACCTGACAGTTTCATCTCCTATAGCTGTAGTGCCCTAGCTGAAGTTAATAATCCTTTACATGTTAGGTTACTTTATATGATGTTAGTTCTAAATATAGAATTTTTCAAAGTATACGTCTCTTAAGGACTGCCGATTAATCTGAGAGCTGCCAGTACAGTAATTAAAAAAATGTTAATACTTTTCTTTTCAATTCGGCTTTCTCCCCCTAATTCCTCGGAGATCCGACGACCAGTTGACGACTTAAGCTTTGACTCTCGACATTGAGCTGATTTCGATTTGGATTCTGCGCCTTTGAGCTCGTATCTCCGAGGATTTAGGCGCTATAGAAGTTACCGAGTTCATTGATTGATTGAACTTCATCATATAAATAATTAAATCATTTTTTCAAAATTATGCTCGAACTAACCCCGGTCTCCCCTACAACCATTTCTGTTATTAGTTAAATCAATGCGGATGACAAATGTATGCATTTACAAACTATTTTTATTCTATAATGAGAGGTCTAGTTTATAAATGCTTACCAGGGGATCAATGCTATCTATCAGGGGCCAGTTTTATCAATGTTTTTTTCTCGTTTTTTCGCTAACGAAAATACAAAAAGCTCGTTCACAATCCTCGTATGTCGACCTCTTTAACCTCTTTAATGTGCTAATGAAAAACTAAAAAACGAATATTATGCCTCAATAATTTCGGTCGGCAGCACACGTGACTCAATTTAATTTTGAAATGACCGAAACCGCTCTTAAAACTGTTGACACATAAAAATGTGTATGATAACACCTCGAAAATTTGCTGCAATTACCGCCTGTTAGCGCATGTGGCTTCCACAGTGGGCCATGGTAGGCCTACCCTTAAAATTTGTATATAAATCAAGAGACCAAAGTGTTTTCTCAATTTGTAATCATCATAAATGTCTTAGCTCTTTTCGCTTCATTTGAATACATATGTTATAGGTCGAATGCCATTATACACTATTTTACTTTTTCAGTGCGGTGATCGACTTTAGACGTCAGAATGTGACGTCACAGAATGTGACGTCACATTTTGACGTCTAAAGTCGATCCCCGCGCTGAAACTGTTACCATGTGTAGGCAGCTGAAGAGCGTTCCGACCAGTCGCACAATCCTTGGTATTAATCGTAAAACTAACGAACACTTCGCAAAGAACGAAGAAAAACGATGATAAAACTGGCCCCAGGACTGGATCCCTAAGCAAGGACCCAATTCTCAAACATGACCTTGATCGAGAGATCAGCGCCGGAAGGATATTTGATCAGCGCCGGAAGGATTGCTCTCGCCCGTCACACATACCCAGATCTCTCACATCAAATGACCTTACTTCTAAGGACATTGAACTCTGGGTAACACTTGCACCATGAAAATATTTACAGGTAATGCTAACACCCGCTTTCTGCTGAACACCTCCATTAATAACAGCTTATTTAGTGTGGTGAGACCTTACACTAACAATGCTAGCCTAATCCGTTTATGTATGGCGACGATCCCTAGATTAAACCACTGGTGGACATTTATCTACGTTTATTTACTTACTCGTTTATTTATTAATTACTTTATTTCATTGATTCACCTAGTTTTAAAAGATGAAAATATTTTAAAAGCTGTCAGAATTTGAATTAATTAAAGACAGTTAGACAATCTGGACATTTTGACAGCAGCATCGATATGTTTTTCCAACGAGCCATATATGTGACCCGATCTGGCAAAATGAGTTGTAAGTCGCCCTTAGACAAACGATGCTAGGCCCCTTAAAAGCTTGTTTTGATGTATTTCCAAGTTTTATATAAGTTTTTCCTTTCGTATGGTTACTTTCAAATCCTGATATTCTGTGGCATAGAAGTTGATGTAAATGTTGAAATAACATTATTTAAAATATATATATATATATATATATATATATATATATATATATATATATATATATATATATATATATCGCTCATACGTCGGAAATATTGATACAGTGTACAGATCCTGACGATACAATTTAAAAATCAAAACGTTAGAGCAATACGTATATTATTAAAAAACGGGATCGAAATGAATATTTATTTTATTTCTTTAGTTTTATTCTAAATTATCGTGTGGTCTTTTAAAAAAGTGAACAAATTGTCAAATATGATTTTCGCAAAAAGAAGTAATTTCAGACATAATTCTCCATATTTTGCCAGATCGGTTTACATATTTGCATTTGGAAGTAGAGCGGTTCATCCAGCTGTTCAATTTCAGCTATTTTTGTGAAGTGCATATATACATACTTTTGTCACACGACAGACACCAACAGCGGCCAAACTAGTTTTGCCGACAATTGAAGTTGGAGTTATTTATTACCTTTTAAACTCACGAGTATTAGCCTATTAGCAATTGAGGACCTATATTTACGGCATTCTGATCATACCTTACTGGTCGTGTCTCGCGTCACTTCATGCTGGCACAGAATCTGGTGTGCAAACATTAAATACTCGAATTTGGCGAGATAAATATGTAGCTTAGCTGTTGTGTAAAGATGAAAAGGCGTTTCAATTATGAATGTGTAATTGATCTAAATTGTCAGCCGAAGCGTGTATGTTGATTCGCAAGAAAATGATATATATGAAATAATGTATGAAGACAAGGCAATTATATGCATATTTTATGGTATGTTTCTGTATGTGGTTTTTGAAATGGTAAACTATTGTTATTGATAAAGAGATTGGCTTACAAGGAAGGAGTGATCTAGATAGACACAAGTCAATTACAGATGTGTCACACTAGAATCAGATTATTGAGCCTTCTTTGTCACTAGTAGGGCTTACTAGAATGTACATATACATAGTGAGTCCCTCTGTCATCATCAGTGTTCACCCGTTATCTGTTGCCAGTCGTGACATGTGTGCCAATAAACAAACGAAGAGGAACACAAACTGATATGTTCTTGACCATTAAAGATCATTATCCTCACACTGTGTGTATTCCTATTTATATGATGGGTTTCATTATACCAGTTTTAATAAAATAAAATATTGTGTCGCGCAAAACAAGCGAGGGAGCTCCTATTAAAAAACGTGTCCCTGTCTTTTGGAACATTTTATAAAAAAAAATCCGGCTTCCAATGTGACCGAAAAGTAACCTGACTTGATGCTTGAAAAAATGGCTTGTGTAGCTCATCTGCCTTCAGTATCCTACACTATCGTATATCGCAAATACAATTTAGCAGAAGAAAGCGCGAAAAAAATAGCGCAAACAAACGGTGAAAAAATAAACTGACAGAAAAAATGTTGCATCCCCCTTCACGATACCACACAGGTGTGTCAGAATCTATTACTGTGCATAATTGTATAGACACCATTTTGACATAGACCCTATCATCCACATATCAATTTAGAACACTATCGTTTCTAGGGCCCAAGTATTTTTATAATTTGCTATTCTAAAATATAAACCGCCATATTACCATATTGTGATAGATTAACTAACATTTAGAGCCACCATATAATTATATTGTGATATATCAAATAACATTTATATTTTGACACGTCACGTTTTCGCAGCAGCGTAATCATAAATGACCTGTGGAATAAAACGCGAACAAAAATAATTTATTAAACATCAGCTGAATATGTCGTCAATGTTTCTATTTTATGTGTCAGACATACAGCGATATACCAGAACGTGAAACAGAACACGGCTATTAAAAACTAAAGAGTGTCTTTGTGCAGAGAAACCTCGTGGATGAATGACTAAGCAAACTAAAGTATTTGCTGAGTAGTATGTGAAGTAATATCTAAATTAACGATAATTATTCCGTTATCACAGTATATATATGTACGTTGACAATCGTACAATTTATCCTGCTCTAAACATCAGATTTCATGCAAATGAAACAACAAAGTTCGATTGGAAAATGCAATCATTTAAATATGGTAGGATTGTAGCATAATTTAGAAATTGTATTCGCATTTTTCGGAATTAAATCACGTGAAATAACAATACACTCGTTGTTTGCCACTTGTCATAAGGTCAACAATTGTATAACTCGGTTGATCTGAAGTGCGAGTGATTTCCATACGCATTGACCTCTTCCGCGCGGGTACCGTCTTTATACGTCAGAATCTGACGTCTGTAGACGTCAGATTCTGACGTATAAAGACGGTCCCCGCGCTGAAAGAATTAAAATATTTCTAATGGTATTCAAATGAAGACATTTATGATGATTTCAAATTGAACGAATCCCTTTAGTCTCCGTGGTTTATACACACATATCTCAGCGCTGTGGGGTTGAGAATTAATCACGCTGGCGACTGGTGATTAATGTGAATGAACGGCACACGTAGACGAGGCTAATTATTAATTGTGTCAAATTACCCTCCAATTGGCACAACTGTGAGAGTCGCCAATCCATATGAGACGACGATCTGATGTCTGTTTAATGTTGGTTGGACGTCGCAGACGTCGGACCAACATTAAACAGACATCTGATAGGTCGACATATCGTAGGTATGGTATACTGACCCACAATTGTTGCTGATTTTACACAAAAGCTTTGTTAGTTAATTGAATAAAACATGTATGTACACTTGTACACTTCCCAACGTAGCATAGCCACTTAGCATAAATTATCAAACTAAACGCGGGCGGTACGGGATTGTTTTATGCGTCGTTTTTTTACTGAGTGCGACAGTATAACTCCTGCACTGTCAACCAGTGACCTATTTTATCTATTAATGGAACCATGTATGTGTGTCTTGTGAGGCCTGTGAGGCCTTGATATAGGCTATATACGCTGTATCTCACCAAAAACGACTATCGTAAAGTCGTAGCACTACATGTTATATAGCCGGTGATGGATTTCTCGTCAAAGCATGCATTTTTTTTATTTTTGCATACATTATCTTGGAATAAACCATATAAATGCGAACGATTTCAATAGTGTGCTGCACAAACAATATAGCGTAAATAATGATGACTCCAGTGGTAGAGTTAAATAGTACACCTGCAATTGACTGGTTGATTGATAATAAATCTTATAAATTGGCTGCTGAAGTATGATCCGGTATATTGACATGTCAACAGTTGAAGTGGCAAACTACATATTGAAAAGTAAACCTGAACGACTACTTGGCAAGTACCTTAGGTCAATCCGGTTTAATCCCTATAATCCTCAGACAAACCTGACTGAGTGTCTAATATCTCCCTAGCCTGGCCTTATAATAATTTCTCACCCTTCTCATTACTTATGACAACTCAACCTCTACACAGAATCACCCAGCATGTTAAATACTTGTTCCCTTTTTAAATGTCTTATTTGTTTATTGAAGTAGTATATTTTTGTTCTAGATATCAAGTTTCCATTAGCTATGATGTTACATATATACCCAGCAAACACAAAACAATTGTATAACATGTGTACAATGCCGGCGAATGCCGGCGAATATTGTACAAATGTTTTACCAATATTTGTGTTTGCTGGGTATTAAATAATGTTTCTGTAATTCAATTTTATTTTTTAGATATATAAAATCCGGCGCGATTTAAGACATATAAAGTACAATCATTTTATCTTAGAGATGATTTCATTTAGACAATAGCCATTTCAGAGTGTAAAGAAATGAGAAGCATTAATTGTATCACTTCAGCTATTTTGCAATAGAGAAAAAAGTATGTTTATACAAAGAAAGGAGGTTTTTTGGTTTTAATCATAACCATTTAACAATAACACTGTGGCAATTGATAACCACCCTTAGTTAATTACGGTTTACATAGTTAATGTCCTATTGAAAGTAGTTTTACTTAGTTATGTATTCCTGAAAAAATGCATGTGTTTTGACAGGGAGTCTTGCAGGTAACACATACGCCCGATATAATTATAAAAGGTTCAAAACATTATGGTTTCACCTATCTATGCTATGGAAAATTGTCGCTGGTGAAAGTTGATATAACACCAGCATGCATGAAAAAAACATTGTCTATAAATGTGTTATGTATACACGGCCATATTAACAAAGATATTTTAGTTTGGAGATTGAAACCTTCAACCCAATCAAGCCTCAATTTACCTTTGTCATCTTCATCCACTACAAGCCGCGAATTGCTGTCGCAATTCTCGACTTGTAGTGGATAAAGATGACTTGAAGTGGTTGAAAAAATGAAGAAACTTGCCATGTATTGGTAAAATAGTTTCATGGAAATTTTTATTCTAAAACCCTTAATACTAGGAAAATTAATAGGTTTTCAAAGATGTAAAATCTTACTTTAATAATATTTATGTATTAATAACCTTACCTGTAGGTGAAAAATAACATGGACACGTGGACTGGTCAACCGCCCCCCCCCCCACAAAGTAAAATCCGGATTACTGTCACAACTATAAGGAAATATTATCCTGTTAATGTTAAATCCCCCCCCCCCCCCACACACACACACCGCTTAGATCAGCTGTAATTACTGACCGTATGTGTGCTGAACACTGCATCTGCATTTCAGTTATAATGTGACTGTGAAAGAAATATGAGGGTGTGATGGTATCACCATCACAACCTCATATTTCTGTCACAGTCACAGTTTAAAACTGTCGATAGACGATAATAGGAGATCGATAAATTGCTGTGCACTTCTAAACAATACAGAAAAAAAACTTAATAATGCAACAATTATTTAAAGGGACCCCTTGGGATGAGACATTTTCAATGTCGTCATTATGAAAATTTAATTTATATAAAGCTATATAGCCTACTGATCTTAGCTAAAAATACGAAAAAGTCAAAAAACAATTTTAAAGCACCGAAAAAGAGCGAAATAGTTGTATTTCCAGGTCGTATATTGCCATGTAAACAAAACAAATCAGCAATATTAAGCACTTTACATCACATATTCCCACGTATCAGACGGTAAAATCAGAGCAGTCGCCGCTAATTGGTGTCTCATAGTCAGGACACGGGAGGACACACCTGCAGCACTGATTGTCTAACCAACGCTGGGCCGATGCCATCAGCATGTGGCCCAATGCTGTGAAAACTTTCAATCGTCTTTCAGGTATACAAATAGTTTGTTTGGGTTACTTCTGGTTTCATAGAAATGTTGATTAAAAATATTTATAAAAATATGAAAATTCTGAAAAAAATAAATTTATGATCAGTGGGATACACTACTTCAGTGCGAAAGTAAAAACGAAAATTGATGTCATCCCGAGTGGCTGCTTTAACATCTTGCATCCGTAAAACAAGGCCCACATTGCCGGATCTCAGAGATGAATTTGAAAGTATTTCCACATCATTATGCCATGCAGGATGCGTCATAGTAACCCACATTGAAAAATAATTTTTCTAACTCCGGCTTGAAAGGAGAAAATTGTGGGTCATAAATAAAATAAAGACACTTCTTTCGCAGTAAGATGGGTGATTGTATTACTATGGAAGAATTGTGCGAGGCTCACTTTGATTTCACAGAAATAAATAATTATTGATAATTTTATTGAACAGTTTATGTTATAGAAAAAAGATCACGACAAATTTATCAAAAAACCCCACGATTTCATTCAAAGCTGTTGAAGATTTCATGTAAAACATGTGTGTGTGTTCTAAATTATGGGTTGAGATTACTTCCTGCACCGTAATTACCTAAAGCGGCAAAATCAGGCGAGAAGAGCGCGCCAAAACCACTAACTTGGCAAACATAAGACGTCAATCTAATGATGCTTTAAAGTTAGTTCATCGTTTGCATCGCTAGCCCAAGAGGGTCACTAATACAACACACAAATTTGTCTGTAGACATACATGTATCTGTGCTATCGACCCACAAATTCAATTGGTTTAATTACACTCAATTTAGTAAAATTTGAAATAATAACACCTGTGGTATTGTATAAAATAATAGTACACTAAGTAAGGGGCTTTTTATGTGTTATACACCTTTTTCTCAGCCCCACCAATGAAATGCTCTCGCTGGAGAACATATTTATACTTAGATTTATACATTTAGTAATTAAAAAATAACTATTGTATTTTTTTCAAAAATCATCATATTCAAAGTAAACGGGTAGAATGGCGACAAACACTGTCTTGGTCTGGATGACAATTCTTTGATATCTACTGTGTCGAATGTGAATTGGTCGTATTTTCTAATATAATTAAATTATGTGCTTGAGGTGACTGGTGTAAAAAGACAAAACAAAGGTTGTGACTTACCTCCACCAGGTGCTTCTTATGAAGTCCAGCTCACGTCAGCTCTCTTTACGAAATACTCACACGATACTTGGTATTCTATTACCACACTTATAATAACGCTGAGTGCTGCTGTCGTCGAGATAACTGCTCTCACTACAGTGTCAGAATGAAGACAACTGTCGATAAACAGGGCTGTTACGTGCCAAGTTTGTGATGTCTCGTTAGCCAGCCAACAACCGTGTCTCTGCCTCTCGCAACCTTTAGTCAAAACAATAATACTAATAACAACAACTTTTTCAAATCAGATCACTTTTCATTATGTTTGCCTCCTGTCAGTGCCAGCCTCTTTATAGCTCCATCCTTCATGACGAGTCGACCATGTGGGCGTGGTTTTCCAACACGTTCTAGACACTTACCCAATGCTGGGTTAGTGTTGGGCCACCGTCTGCGACGGTGGCCCAACACTAACCCAGCATTGTGTGAACATCTCGTGCTTTCCGGATAGCACCGGTCAGGTCACGTGTCTGACCTTACTCGGGTACACCGGTGACGTCACGACGTTTATTGTCATGCTCTCCAGGTGCCGGATTTATATCCCGTTTAATTTTTCATCCTCGGAAAGGTCTGATTCACAATAGTGCTCGGGCGAATTTAACTGTGAGATTCCAAAACCGTCGTGTATTACCTTGTAAACGCCATGTTAGGTGAATTAAATGCCCCCCCCCCCCCAACCCAAGTTGTGTGTTATTGCCGCGACACCCCGCTTTTCCAAGTGACTGAAAATAAATTATGTTTGCTAAATTTGAGAACAAAATAATTCATTTATTGCTGATACAACACATATCGCAAACATAGTATCCGGTATTTGATATCCACATTCCCAGCAAAGCCGATACTGTAAACCAACGTTTGAGTTACTATTGTCAATATTGTTAAATCATTACTTAACCCTTTAACCGTCAAGCTAATTAATTGTAATTTTCACTCACATGAAGTTGTGACACGGCTCACAACTTCCAGTGATCGAAAATGGTTCAGATTTGGAGAAATGAAAGTCAACGATTCAGAAATCTTGCTGACTGATGTCACGTTTCAAATTTAACATATTCAATATGTCTGATATGTAATGGGCTATTAAAAATCGGAACAAGCGGTTAAAGGGTTAATCTTGAGTTGAAGATAGATCTATACAAATACTGGCGTGATTAGCAGAGTGCGTCAATGAGTCCATTGCGTTCAGAGTGTTGAGTGACCCGAGCCGGATAGCATTGAAATCACCATGGTTGGCTGACTGTTGGGCCAGTTGTACGTAGATTGGCCCATATCTTATCCATCACTGGGGGACATTTTTCGCACTGTCCTTCTCGGGTGAGCGACTGGAATCATCACGCATCATGGAAATCATCATACTTACCATATTAGACTCCTCCCTCGTTTACCCCCCCCCCCCCCCCATGATCACGGATATATCACTGTTCAGAGCGCACCAGGTTTAAACGAATACAACATGTGAACATCTAAACATGATTACTTGACTAAAATAAAGCAGTGTCTTGTTAAATTGTTTTTTTATTATTATTATTTGAATTTAGACATATTTGATTCTAGTTCCATATTTACTTACGTTTATTTCCAACTTCAAATGTTTCTATTTGTGAAAATAAGTCAAATTGAAATAATTCACTAAAATGTAATAATCAAAAGCCAGATATTTTGTATTTGAATCCGCGTTTGACCAGAACCGTTTATATTATAGAGTTCTAAGATAACAAAGGTTAATGTGCTGAAAAGTGATTCACAAAACTAAATTCTCATATACCTCCTGTAGATTTACCAAGTAAGTCTAATGATAGGCATGGAACACATGAAATCAATTGATCGGGATCTTATTCCAAAAATTTATTAGAGCACCCAATACAGCATGCATACAATTAAATGACGAGCCAGCTACTGCGGATAAACATGCTAAGCTAAGTCAAAAAACTTTCTGATGATAGTGAGTGAGATGAATACAATTGTTTGCTTACAATTATACATTTCTATTCAAGTACAATATTCGATTCAATGTTACAAAAATAGCGGTGGACCTGTTGATTGGTTATTTTCAGATGCCTGGAAGGCTTTTTATAGAATACAATTGGTAAAAATGTTAAAATATTCGACAGAGCGAGAAATATGATCTTCAATTACAGGCAACCATTTATCTAAAACTCTTCTTTGCCCAAATTCCCGACAGAACGTTTTCCTCGAGCCCAAGTTTATTAAAAAGAAATCGTGATGTAATATTTCGAATAAGACCCTTATAAGCAAGCATTAGACGCAGCATAATATGCCTGAGACTTGGCATAGTTGTAAGATGACACCAAGATCATTTCAAGGTCAAATAATCTGTTTTCAATGTATAAAAAGCGCATTATTGGTAACTTGGGCGGCTCCCTAGGATTCGCATTATTGTGAACCTGGGAAACGAAGGGATAACCATTAACGCACGGTGGTAAACAAAGTGTAGTTTTATCATCAGTATTATTTACATTGTACATGTATATGGCTAAGTGGTTGAATCGCTTGCGTCAATCAAATTTAGGATGCCATGTTGAAGGTATTTATGGGTGTTTAGGATATGGAGATGACGCAGCATTACTGACGCCAACTGTTATGAGGTTATAACACTTAATCTATTAATCAATGCTTGTGTATTATTTTCACGACAAAACCATGTTTTATTTAATTCGTTGAAAAGTAAACGTATTAGTTTAAAAACAGCAACATTTCTCCTTTCCCGTGACGCCACTTCATAAGGGTGGTTCTAGACATGAATGTTCAAACTATAGACCTATATCAGTCCTACCTATTTTGTCGAAGATTTTAGAAAAACTCGTATTTACGCACATGTATGCATTTCTTCAAAAACACAATCTACTGACAGATATCCAATTTGGTTTTAGAAAACAAAACTCGTGTCAGTCTGCTTTATTAGCACTTACTGAAAAAATGTATAAAGCCTTAAACGAAGGGAAATATTTTGGAATGACTCAAGTCGACTTGAGAAAAGCTTTTGACTTGGTCAACCACACTATTTTATTAGAAAAACTTAAGTTATATAGAGGTAATGTTGAAAGCATGCAGTGGTTCACTTCATATCTAGCATCAAGGTCACAAAAAAATATGTATACAGAAAACATTATCAAAGTCTATAAGTATTATATCTGGTGTTCCTTGATCGATCCTTGGTCCATTATTTTTTATATTATATATTAATACATACCTTTATTTTTATCAAAAACTAAAAAAGAGATATAAGCTGACGACTTGACTTGACCACGATGTGTAACAATGTAAAACAAGTTAAGACAAATGTACGTATTGACACAGGAACATCTCTTGACTGGTGTAAACAAAATGATATGGTATTAAGTTTGACAAAATACTACTCCATGCTGGTAGCCAGTACACAAAAACTTTTAAACATAACCTGTAAAATTGATATAGACATTGATGACGCTGTAATACCAAGTGTTTCAACAACTAAAATTCTAGGAGTTCATTTTGATGATGCTCTGTCATGGGATGTGCGCATTCAGAATGTGTACAACAAAATTAATAAATATGTCAATTTATTACAACATCAGATTAAACAGTTTCTCCCTATTGATTCCTGAAAATTGTTCTTCAACAGCTATGTACTGCCCCATTTTGACTACTGTGGTATAATTTGGGGAAATTGTTCACAAACCCAGATGTACCGTCTTGAAAAATTACAAAAGAGAGCTGCTCGGATAATTCTTGACAAAAACTATTATGATTACTGGTTTAGAAGCGCAGATCTCTTTGCTGAATTAAAATGGATGCCATTAAAAGAACGAGTAAATTTTAACATAGTAATTCAAATATATAAATGTATCAATGGCTTGCGTAATCAAGGTTTAGAGAATATATTCACACATTGTAATGAAATTCACAGCCATAGCACGAAATCTGCTGATAATTTGCAGCTATATTGTAGACCGACTTATCACAAAAGCTTTTCATCAAGAGGTGTTAATGTGTGAAACAATATTCCTGCAGACGTTCGCTTAGCCAAGTCACTTTCCAAATTTAAAGAAAACTAAATATCCTATTATTTCGATAGCAAGACTAAGTAGAAGCAATGCATTGCTTTTTTTATATACATTGCATGTATGTATTTATGTGTGTTTATTATATGTTCAGCATGAATGTACAAATAAATTGATAATGTTAATGTATGTACACATTGATAATGTGTAAGCCTTGAACCAAATTTATGAAGCGTATTTTTTATTCATATGTATGTGTATTTATCCAGTCGGAATATACGTGTATAAATAAATATTATACTTATATGTATATGTATGTGCAAGTATGATTATGAATATTTGTATGTATCTGTCTATTACATAGAAATAATATTGTGTTTTATGTGTCTACTTGTATCTTATATTTTTTTCTTGTACATGTATGTGTGTATGTATGTATATTATATAAATGTATATGTATGTGCATATAATGGATATATATATGTGTGTCTACATGGTATATGGCTATTTATGTAGGTATACATGTACGTGTATGTATTTGAGATATGTATTGTATTTGCATATTATTTATATATAATTATAACAATCTCAACTTATATCACGTTATAGTGTACATTATAAAAAACTTATGTGTATATGTATATATTATGAGGGCCCATTGCAAATTAGTGCTATAGCGGTAAATGATATACCCTCTGGAAATAAAGTTTATTTGATTTGATTTGATCTGATTACGAATTTGATTACGAATAATCAAAGCTTGTACATTTAGCTACAAAATTATGTATGTCAAGAAGCATGTCATTCACGTGTAAAATCATCACTCCCATTATATCAATATAAGTTTTAAATGAATTTCAATTAAAAAACTATAACTCATGAAAAAATATGAGAACTAAAATAATTAATGTTTCTGAGTCAAAAATAAATAATTAAGCGAGGAGAGCTGCATGCAATGTAATAAACGCCTGGACAATGAGTGAAAATGACGACAAATGTGGATTCTCGCATGAAGAAGTAAATGATAATTGCATTAATTTGTAATAATTCTAATCTATGTAGACTATACAAAAGAGAGAAGAACTATCTTACGAAATGCTAAGTGTCTTTAAAAAAACATGCCCAAATTTCAGAGATGTAATGATCTTTTTTGTACTTAATCTTTGATATATGCACTCATTCAAAACTGATATTTATTTATCAAATGAGTGAACGTGTCTCGTTTTCTCTCCTTTTATCATGTTTATACACAGATACGAAATAATACAGTAACAAATATTATTACACTATATTAGAGTATTTGCGTTACTTTGTTACAAACATTTTTTTTGGTGTGATTAACCCGGATGAGCTTGAGCAGGTCGTAATTCATCTGATATGGTGGCCCCGGTACACCTGAGATTGCTGAAAATACATCACATATAATTAACTTTTATTATAATAACTTGATGAAATTGAAATTATTGGTTTACTATGTTTTGTTAAAATATTGACTATAAGTTTAGTAGAGAGCATTCCACAATATTATATCTGAGTGGGATGTTCCGTCAGTGATGTTCCGCGTTTCAGGTAGTACCATAAATTATGCGATACAGCATGCTTGTACGGAATGATTGTAATATATAGACAGTAGATACCACATTGAATTAGTTTAAGATCCTATCATTACGGTACACTTGTGAAATTAGAGTCAAAACTACAGTTTTTTATATTCTATCGCTTAATGCCTCTGTGATGGCCGTGAGGCACGCAATGTGTCTCGTTTAGAATTAATGTTAAAGGTGATCTATCACCCCTTATACGGTATGAATAATTATGTCCTTATATGGGGTGATTGGCTGTCATGTGACCCTCTCAGAGGGTCACATGATAACCAATCACCCCATATAAGGAAACACTTGTGCCCCATCTTGTGGCAACTTTGATTTATTTGTCACAAATGTATTCATACTATATAAGGGGTGATAGATCACCTTTAATGACCTCTATTTTATTAGATAAGTTTACTGCCAACGGGCGCTGCCCGTGAATTGTAGTGTGAACTTTTTTGTGCTTTTGGTCGTCCTTACTCCTTAGTATTCTAGTAGGTTTAACCCTTATAACGCTGAATATTTTTTATTTGAACCATGGATACCAAAGGGTTTTATTCAATTCGACATCATCATAAATGTCCTAGTCAGCTCTTTCTGATTCATTTGAATACCTATGTTATGAGCCTACGATCATTATAAAAATGTTTACTCTTTTTAACCGCCATTACTACTGTTATTACGTCGTTAAGTTTGCACCACTAGTCAATCTCAGGGAATCTCCGCGCTCATAGCGACTGTGCTTGCATGGTCACATGACACGGAGCTACCTGTTTATGCCATATTTATTGTACTTGCATGATATTATATTTAATTTTAAAAAATACCATATAATTTTTACCATTGGCTTATTGCATACTCCAGTTACTGTAGCATAATCATGCACTTGTATATATTTTAGGTTTCTACGCTTTCCAGAGTTTTTTTTTGCTACTATATATAATTAGTATGTCATACGTAGTAGCTATTTTATCTCTGGTTTTGGTGCGGGAAACAAAATGATAGACCTCTATGTTATTTTGGCAATGCCTTTTATTTCATTTTTAGTAGTAGTCATTTATATTATCGAAATACCCAGTTTTTATTTTGGCAATGCCACTTAACATGATTTTAGCTGTGTATGTCATACCATGTATATTATCATATGATTTTAACAAACTAACAATCTTGTATATACATGTACATATATTTCTTTCAATTCTATGACAAATAAGTCTGTAATGACTTTTCTTTTCTGTCAATAAAATATCTGTCTGTCTGTATGTCTTACAGTGCGGGGATCGACTTTAGACGTCAGAATCTGACGTCTACAGACTTCAGATTCTGACGTCTAAAATCTATCCCCGCGCTGTAAGGGTTAGAATTGTCCTATACAATTAGGCCTATATATTTTCATTTTTTTGCTACTCTAGGTCAATATTGTATATTCTAATAGTTTTAATATTGTTTTACACTTTATAAAATACGTTATATATTTTATTCTTTATGTCCATGCAATAATCAGTGTTATGTAATTTTTATCATGCTAATAATTACTATGTAAATTTGCTCTCATTGTACAAAAAGCTAAATAAATAAGTGAATAAATAACTTGCACAGACTAAATATTCCGATTTAGAACTACCTATTACATTTTTTTTCACATTTTTAAAAATCTTTATTGCACATCATAGTTTATATCAATGGTTTTGTACTAGCATATTACCTTTCCCGTTGAATCATATAGTAACATTTTTATTGTGGTAACGTGACAAATGTTTCCGCGAATGACTTAATGCTAAATAGACGTTTGATTGTCATATAATTATTTCTTTGTGCTTTACATTAGTTTGTATGGTGTTTGACTGAATGGTAATTCGGTAAAATAAGCGTGTTCTGTCTGTCTGCCTGTCTGTCTCATTATCATGACATAATATAAATAAAGGGATACCTGCCGAACATGTACTTGTAAACTATAAAATGAGATTTCATATCGCATATTCTGCCTAATTTTCAAAAAAACTACCGATCACTAACAAACGCCTCCTCCAATGATGATGTGTATTCCATGCAAACTTCACTGGTCATCATGCTCACATAATGTTCCGTCATTGGTTACATCGTTTACATAACTTGTTTGAATATCCATGCAAAACTCATAGCATTGGTTGAATAAAAATTTGAAGATTTTTGACAAGCTGTTAACATTGGATCAGCAAAACAACGACATATATATAATTATATGTATGCAAAAGTAATTTTAAAAACAGTACCAAGTGCTGATTGGTGATCGATTATGTCACATAGTTATGCAATGCTCATGCTAGTTAGATGTAGACGCCTGAAAATGTACGTAATCGTAAGCGTATTTTTTATAAATAATAACATTTTCCATAATACCAATTTTGTTGAAATTGCGTGGTTTGCTACTTTTCACACACAGAGTGTTAGTTTTTGTTATCAAGCGAAAAGTGAAAGCTTTACTGATTACATAGATATTGCATGATCTCGATCATACATGCTGAATAATCAAAGTGTTTGCTTGCCACTGAGTGTGAAATTGTATCATTGAATACTGTGAGAGCTTTATGTACACTATTCTCCGATCAAAACCTAAATATAACCTTCGTAAAATGTGTATTAGCCAAGCAGCGAGCAGAGAACAAAACAACCGTGTGTGGAGATATGAAAATCTTTTTATTGCAAATTCTAACTAAATATCAATATACACAAATTTACAACAGTGGCCCAACTACATTATATATTACATAACATTATGTTTCAGGCCACTGCAAATAAAAAGACTTTCTGTTGTGTAATGTTATAATCAAGATGTTGTGGACCATTAGTATTACATTATTTTGTTAAAATTATATAACAAACAATTATATATTTATATATTTACAGTTTACCTTTAGTTACATAATATGTTTCAATATTATTCATAATGATAATATTTATCTGTAATAAAAATGCATATTCTTCATTTAACCCTTTCAAGCCTGAGTTTACCATTATCATCTTCATCCACTACAAGCCGCGAATTGCTGTCGCAATTCTCGACTTGTAGTGGATGGTTTAAAAATTGAAGAAAATTGTCATGTATTGGAAAGCCAGTTTCATTCTAAAGCCCTTATTTGTAGGAAAATTAAACCTGTTTTCAGGGATGTAAAATGATGCTTTAATGCATCGTGAGGGCTTAAAGGGTTAAATGTGCGGGGTGTCAGTCCCCTTATGGCAGTTTATGCCTGGTGTGATAAAAGAAAATTTATTTTCACGTGAAGACACAGGAAAAACGAAAGACACAATAGCGTAATCATACTGTAAATAATGAGATCCTTATAAAATACAATATAGTGAGGAGTTGGGGAGGTGTAGGGAAACTTTGGAAAATAACATGTGCTTCTCTAATGGCTGCTGCATCCAAGTGAGACACGCCGGGATAAGCGTGGCCCCCACAATACCTTGCTCCACGTGACCCCCGACCTATGATGTCTGCATACTTTCATTTTTACATGTAGCTGACTTCCATGGCAGCTAATAATACTCCCTCGGAAAAATTCCCCATCACACCCTATTTTCGACCTCTACCTGCTGCTTGTATGTATGGCTATACTATGAAATGAAACACGACATCGTATACAAAGTGACATAAAGTAGATTATCACCAAGGCGAGAATCCTGTCTATTATGAATAATGAGGTTGCATTTATTGCATGATCACAATATGCATTCAGAATAATGGACAAAGGCATCAGAAAATAACCACACCGTGGAGCCGGTTGGCCTAGACAACACTAAGACATTGATGCCAGTCACAAACAATCCCTTACGGCTACTAAAAATCCTATATTTGTTAATGCCGTTGCTCAACAAGTTGCTGCTATTATCAGTCCAGAAGGCGCACGTTGCAATGGTGGCTTTATCAGTACAGAAGTTGCACGTTGCAATGGTAATTCCACTTCTCTATCAGACTCTCAAATTCCACCGCAGGATGCAGATGTCCTTTCCGATCATATTATTAGCGACACATAATCATCTTGGCTAGAAATATCTGCCCAAATTAACTCGCTAAATCCGCTTCCAAGACCTTGTATGATAACTGCCAGACCTTCAGGTTCTTCAGCTCCTAGACCCAAAGAAAAACATTGCGATGGCAAGTTTGGTCATTTGGAGGAATTACTTGAAACACGATTTACAGAAGAGTATATTATAACTTTTGTGCCATCTAATGATGGCACTAAGATCAGTCTTGCATCGATATCTAAGGCAAAACCGATCGTTATTACTGAAAGATGGACTCCGGCTTTCCATATTTTGCTTCTATTAGAGTTTCAAAATTTCCAGCCGAAGCTGCTGGTCTTTTCAAATATTGCGAAACATAAGCATGACAACGGAAATGGCAAAATTGCACGATTTACGTGGCGGTACTATTTTCTCCAATTTCGGAACAATAAATCAGCTGATACTAAGTTAATTTGGTATATGATACATCTGGAAATTTGGAACAGAGCGTTATTGGAACATAACAACATTTCTCTGAATTCAATATCTCAAAAGATGGGGATTGTTCCCAATTCAAAAATACTGGAAAGTGTTGTGTCCAAACATGTTCTTTCAAACATCAATGTCGAAGGAATTGTTTTAAATTGAACAAATCATACCTTTCTTACAAGGCCCAGTTCATTTCTTCAACGTTTTCGAGGGCAACAATATCTTAGAATTTTCATGGGGGAAACTAATTGGATCAATCCACGATTTCAAGCTGTCGAACTAGATAGATTACTTTTGTTTCTCGAGGGCTACCACAATGATACATATTTAAGGTTTTTCCAATGGGTTTTCGCTAGCATACGAAGGTTCCCCTGACAATAAAATAAGTACAAATTCCTCATCAGCGTTACAAAATAAAAGTGTGTGACATCCAAAATTAATGTAGATATTAAAGCAGGACGAGTGACATTGAGAGATTTTCATTGTTCGCCTCTCGCATTAGTTCCCCGAACTACAATCTCTTATTAGACTGCTGAATTTTGCTTGTAAACTCGTTTATTTTGGAAGGACATGTCTGCAAAGGCTATGCAACTTGGAATTTAGGTTTGTCCAAACCTTATCATCGTCGACTATCAAATCAAGCAGCAATAGGCTCATTTTCGAGCTTGAAATTTATTTGTGAAATGTTTTATTGGAAGCTCGATGATGACTGCGATGGGATGGGATGGGATTCGGTTTCGGCTCCTTTAAATGTATTCACTAATGCTAGCCAGTTGAGGTTTGGTTGCATCTTGAAAAGCAATTGTTATAACGAGATATGACCAGATTAATGGCAAGATATGCATATTACACTTAAATGGTTATACTCTCATTGTTATAGCAGTAGAGCTTTTTTGAACACAAAATCTGTTAACAAATGTTTTATGATTCGGTATGATGACATGGTAGTAGGGCCTAGTCTATATTTTAAATAAGCAACGATAACATGATACTGACCTTAGTTGGAAGATGTGTGGTGGGAACCATGACATTTAATATGCTCAGACCTGTTCTATTGGGATTCAAGCTTTAATTAAAAAATTCTTAAAGTGACACAACGTCATAATATATGTATAAATATGACTTAAATGTAAGCATTATTTAAATTATGGTAATGACTGAATGAAATACAACATAAAACTTTCTGTAAAACAAGGTACATAATTAAATTGAAAAGTTACAAACAAAACATTATAAAATTGTTTTCTAGTACCTGCGAACAGAACTAAGGGAAATAAGACAATTCCTGGATGAGCAAAGCAAACAAATCTGCCAAGCTACAACCTTAAATGAAGAGAGTGTAAGTAGTGATGAGGTGGGTGTATGGGAGTATGCCCATCGAAACCGTAAAAATAAACGAAGATGTAAACCTGTGATGTACAGTAGTAGTACTAGTATAATCCACCAGCTGATGGGTTGGATTTGACCATGAGAGGTACCCTCAATGTTATGTTTGATTATTGTTCTATACCCCTTGTCACATATTTTAAGCTTGGTGCCCAAGCCGGGTTCCTGTCAAATTTCGAGAAATCGCCTTATTTGTGTTTTTGGCGTTCGCGACTCGGGTAGAAGTGTGACCGGGGAAAAATGACGATCATTTTAGTGTGTCAAAATATGGTATTGAGAGTGTATAGGGTTCACAATTTGGGAAAATGTGACATTTTGGGCCCAATTTCAACTTTGTTTTTCATTCCACTGCGTCATTGATTAATTTTTTCACAAAAAAATATGAGATGCAACACCAAGCAAATTATTTATAAAACTGAACCAATTATCTTAGCTTTATTTCAAATAAATTTAAATTTTCTAACTTATTTCTTTTTTTCTCAGTCATCATGTGAGTGACCCCACCCCCCTAAATTAGTAAAACTACTCGATAATGGTATTTTGCTTATTTGATATGATATAACATACTTTTACGCATGTATATGTTACAATTTAATATGTGTTTGAGTTTATGCTATATCTGCGGCTATGTTGATGTTTGGGTTAGATAATGAGGAGCAACATATATTGACATTTTGTGCCTTTATTAACCAGAAGTTACATCAATACGCTGGTAAAGCATTCGATCGTATTACTACATCAGTAATTATAATAATACCTCTATACTATGTGTGCTAGTGCAGCAGTAATTCCTATAACCTCATTCACAACAGCTTTAGCTACATTACTAAGTGTGCTAGTGCACGTGTATTTTTACAACCGCATTCCAAATACATTTAGCTACATTACTACGTGTGCTAGTGCAGCGCAATAATGTTCACAACTGCATTCCCAATACATCTAACTACTTTACTATGTGTGCTAGTGCAGCAGTAATTTTTACAACCGTATTCCTAATACCTTTTACAGTTTCTAATACTATGTGTAGGCCTAAGGATTTTTGAATTCAACAGGCTCTTCTGTTTCATTCATACATTTGCAGAATTTGGAGCAATAGTTTCCTACAATTACACCGATTAGTTGAGTGATTTTATTTGATGGCAAAAGCAGGTCAACTCCCATTATATATCCAAAATCAGTAGGGTTTAGGTTGGCTTTGACTTCATCAAGAATTGAGCACATTTGATAACTAATATAAAAGCTTCTGGAAATATGAGCTAGTAGAGCACCTTTTAAGAGTGGTAAGGGGTGGAGGGTGGTGTGTTAGCTGTGATGGTATGTATAACCATGATCTCAGCTTTTTTATGTCAGTTATAGCAGTTTGTTTTTTGAAGACTTGACACAAGTAAGATCCAGCATTTTAAACCTGTGCTTTGAAATCATACATTGCGATCAAGGATCCGAAACACTTCAGCTATACAACAGGGTTGGCTTTAAGGGCAGCTGCTTTTGTACCGGCTTTACTGCTATAATCACAGCCAGTCAGAGCATGTACAGCTGGTATTACTTTGCAGAAATCAGCACCCAACTTTAATGCTAATTTATGGATTGGGATGTAACGTCCTATAGCCTGAAACCATTGAAACCATAGCTCATTGAGACCTTTTCTCTCAAGCTCCCTCCAGTTTGTCACCAGCCTCAGCTGCCTCTGCAGCATGCAAAACAAGGCTAATGTCAGCCTCTTCATAAGGTGAGTTAAGTTCAGGCACATTGCGTAGTATTTGGTCTATCACTTTCGTTGCCATTCTATTATCTTGAATGCTGCCAAGAACGACATCCATGTAGTTTCCATTTTCTGATGCATGCTGTTTGATTGTATCATACATGAGTACTTGTAGATTTGTTTTGTTCTCGTTTAGTGGCCAGAAGTACTCCATATTTTTAGTTATTGGCGTGTGCATTTTAACTTCCTCTAGCCCAATAGGGGATTTCTCTGCATCTGTTCTGCGCATTCTTTCAGAGTCTTTTATGGAGCCATCTTTAGGGGAATCAATTACATAGTCTGTTCAGTTAGCCCGAGGAGAAATCACATTTGTAGTGTCCAATGTCCTTTCAATCAGCTCTCCAAAAGTTTATATATCTTTTAAGCTGGCCTTCCGCATATGGGCCATAATGTCTACCAGGTATGTGGTGGCCATCTGCCCAGAAGAAAGGGGCCCTGCGTAGTCTTCTGGGGAGAGATGTTTTTTCCAGTTCATGCACTAGCTCACTCTTCGTAGATTTTTGCATGAACCCGTCGTCACCAAACAGTGGACTATTCCCCGTTACATCATAACGTTACATCATAAGCAGCTCCTCCATTGTAGGGCTATGTCTACCATTTCCTTAATAGCACCACACTTTTCCTGGTGGACTTCTTTGTTGTGGACTTCTTAAAATGGTTTGTTTTATGCGGGTACTTCATAATTTTGAGGTTTGCTCGGGAGATCCCGTTGAAGATATTTTTTTTGTCACAAAACGCTCCCTCCGATGTTTGATGTACCTATCATGACCAATTGTTGGAGCCTCAAGAATTTGGTTTCTGATTTGATCTGTAGCTTTTTCTTGTGTTAAAATATGATGTAGTTCGGGTACCAAGACCAGTTGGTTGATATGAAATGGGTTCTCATGTCGCGTGATGAATGTTAATATATTTTGTTTCAGTAGGGGTGCACTCGTGATGTAATCTGAGATCTTGGTTTTTGCATTTTTATTCCACTAACTTCTCGATAGAGGTTTCAAACACCTAGCATTTCATAGTGCATATATCGTCTCCCACTCTGCTACAAATTTAGCTTATTGTGTCTTTCCCGTGTCTCCTCTCGGACTTTTCTTTGATCTTTTAATACTTTGCTCTAAAGCTAAATCTAAGCCCACTGCATTGAATTCACCGATTGCTCGCTTCACTACAAACGGTCCCACCATGATGTTCTATGTACCTCTGGCGCAGTAAGTGGAAGTCGCCTCATATCTTCCAGGTAGGTTTCTCCCCATCTCTCTCAGTTTGTGGCATCCATGGCTTCAAAGAATTTGACTGCCTTCTGCACAAAATTGAGGTGCAGATTCCACATCCCTCTCCGTCTCCTCTAATGAGATTTATTGCAATTGTGAATGATTCTACGAAATTATCCCAGTATGTGAATGTCTCATTTTTTTGCCAGCAACTTCTCGAATTCGTTTGATGCTTTTTTCATTGCTTTTGAGCTCTCAATGACGGTTGGACACAATATGCATTTTTCAGTTCACTGTCTGCTTCAATGAAGGCGAGGCTCAGTAGATTGAAAACAATGGATAATGGGAATTATATAAATTAAACAAAAATTAGGATACATAACTGAAATAACCATCCCTATATGAGAACACCATCCCGAATAAATAAGAAAAAAAGTTAAAAAAAATGAAAAAATAGTAAGTAAAAGTCCTCTTTATTTCATTTAAAAAATAACTGGACTACTCGGGGCCATTGATAATGGTGTATATACGTAGTAGCAAAGGTCATAAAGTAACCCCAAGGCCAAATAAAGGTATATTGCAAAATTGGGAGGGGGGGGGGGTAGAGTTGCACTAGAGGCTTTTGAGAAGCTGCCAATAGTAACACCATTATGCTCAAATTTTAGCTGACAGATAGAAGCAGTTTGTGCAATCAGTGGTAAAGCAATGAAGTATATCACTATTTCACAAAAAAATAATTCGTGACATTCGGAAATTAAAAACAAAGTCAAAATTTAGTCTGAAATGTCACATTTTCACAAATTGTGAAAAATACACACTCTCAATGCCATATTATGACACACCATGATGATCGTCATGCTGCTCTGGTCATTTTGGTACCTCATATGTATGATTTGGGGCATTCTGCCCCACGTAATCCCAGAATATGTGTTTTTACCCGAGTCGCAAACGCTAAAAACACAAATAAGGTGATTTCTCAAAATTTGACAAGAACCTGGCTTGGGCACCAAGCTTAAAATATGTGCCAAGGGGTATAGAACAATAATCAAACATAACATTGAGGGTACCTTTCATGGTCAAATCCAACCCATCAGCTGAAGGACTAGTAGTGATGCCAGCAGTATCAGTAGCAGCAATAGTAGCAGTAGTAGTAGTGATAGCAACAATAGCACTAATAGTAGCTCCGCTAGTAGAAGCCATGGTGGCAGCGATAGTAGCAGAAGTAGTAGACCTAAAACTAGCAGCCATCAGAAAAATGAACGTCCACAAAGAAGAAGTATGATCACCGAAAATCAACCTGACCATAGTCATGATAGTACCACCACCGCAAATAATAGGCGTGACAAATGTACAAAAAAACGCTGCGATAATAGTGATAACAAGAAAGAAACTCAGCTTCCCGACGCCACAACCATGCAAGACAGAACTATGAAAAACAAATGTGTAATAGGTGACTCTAACATGCGTGGATTAGCCACACAATTAAAATCAAAACTGACAAATCCGGAGTCGGTATGTGTATACAAAACTTCGGGTATGAAAATAGCACACTTAACTACCCGACTACCAGGATATGTAAATGAGGATACAGAGGCTGTAATAATCCATCTCGGGACAAATGATATTGGTGATCAAGCGAACAAGGCGATGCAGGATATTAACGAACTTACTAAACAAATGACTGCTCTACACAATACACACTTCTATTTCTCGGAAATTCCCCCCAGAAACCAAAAGAAATATAATTCACCGTGTGAACAGCCTCATACGAGACATATGCTCAAAATGGAAAAATGTTGACTATATGCCCACACCCGTAACAAAACAACATCTGAGCCGTGGTGGAATACACTTAAACGATAAGGGACAACAAAAACTGACTGCGGCTATGGCTGAAGTTTTCAACAACCATGCAGCAGCCGGTCAGTCTTTTCATATACCAACCATCATAACAAGGACATAGCAAACGTGAACACTGAGGTTATAAGTGATCAGGTCGGTGAAATACGCGTTCTGTCATGGAACATAAATGGCTTAGGTAACAAACTGGCAGATCCTGATCTTTTAGCATTTATTCGTGAATACGATATAATATTTTTAACAGAAACAATGAAAAGTAATGATTACACATTGGTATTACCCGGGTATCAGTTCCATCATGTGAGTAGAACATTTAAACATAAAAATGCTTCAAGAGCTTATGGTGGTATTGGAATACTAGTAGCCAACAAATTTGAAAAACATACTAGAATAGACTCGACCTATCATCTGGTATGGTTAACTATAACCACAGAATACTATCAGAAAAACATTAAAATCGGCTGTGCCTATATACCACCAGAAAACTCTACATATGGTCTAAGAAATGATTATTTTACTATGTTAGAGGAGGAAGTAGCTAGATATACAGAAAGTCACCATATAATATTATGTGGTGACTTTAATAGTAGAACTGGCCGCGCTCCAGATTACGATAATAATATCAATGTTTTAAATGAACGCTGTAATGAGGACGGAGTCATTAACAAATATGGACGATCTCTGCTAAATTTTTGTATAAGCACAGAGTTTAAAATAGCCAATGGTCGAATGTTTGATGATAAAGGTATCGGCCGCTATACATACTACTCGCCCATGGGAGCAAGTACTATTGATTATATGATACTAAGAGAAGATTATATGATCAGTAAATTTAAAGTTCTACCGAAATTAGTAGAATCGGATCATTGTCCTATAAAATTCCATATTCTCAATTCAAAATTGAAAGAGTTAAGCTCTGCAGAAATGAACATACATATTAATGACTCATCACCATGTTCCGATGTTTATATATGGCAAGATGAAAAAAAGATAGAGTACCAAGCATCTCTTCTAAATGAACAGACATGTATTGCGTTTGAAGAAATGCTGTGTGCCGCAGCTGAAGGTTGTAGTAGCGATAATCTATGTGATATTTTCAATGGTATGCTAGAAAATGCATTATCCCCGTTATTTCTAAAGAAGCAGCATCAATCAAAGTGTAAGAAAAACATAAAAAATAACTTTCCTTCAAACCCTTGGTATGATAAAGAATGTAAATCTCTAAAACAAGTTTTAAATAATATTGCTAAAGATAAGAAGTTTAACACACGTCAAGGTGAATATAATATAATGTTACGCCAATATAAACAATTAATCCAGAAAAAGAAAAGACATTACCAAGAAGTCAAACTTAGTCAGCTTGAAAATATGAGAACAGAAGATCCAAACTCCTACTGGAAATTTTGGAAACCTTTAAAACCTAGAAATTCAACCAAAGGTCCTACCCTGTCAAAATTTGTGAAATATTTTGAAGAACAAGTCTACCCTCCTCATGTTGACTATTTTGACTACGATCACATGAATAATATAATGAAGCTAGTTGAATCATCCCCAAATGATATTAATGAGAAGGTAGAAAATGGACAATCAGATTTGTTACAGTTCTTAAACAGCCCCATAACTATAGACGAAATTCAAAAAGCAATTAGAAAGTTAAAATGCAAAAAAGCGGCAGGCATAGATGGTATTCCTGCGGAATTTTACAAGCATGGTAGTAATGAACTCTTACCAGCACTAGTTTTACTATTTAATACCATTATTGCCAATGGATAATATCCATCAAGTTGGGCCACTGGTATAATTCATCCTGTTCACAAAAAAGCTGCCCATAACGTGCCCGATAACTACAGGAAAGTTACAGTAATGCCATGCATTGCGAAATTATTTGAATCTGTACTTAATAACAGACTGTCTTTTAAAAATGATGTATGCTATGATAATGATCCCTTTCAAGCCGGCTTTAGAAGTAACTCCCGGACGACTGATAATATAATCATACTATGTGCCATTATAGATAAGCAAAGGTGTCTTTCAAAGCCCCTGTATACATATTTTGTTGATTTTACAAAAGCATTTGACTATATTGACAGATCAGCACTGTACTATAAATTACTGAGCAGAGGAATAGATGGCAATTTTTTAAATGTAATAAAGAGTATGCTCTTTAAAGCTGAGTGCCGTGTAAGATGGGATTCATGCATCAGCGAGATATTAAAAAGCGAATTTGGTGTCCTGCAAGGTGGTATGCTCAGCCCCAAATTATTTACAGAATTTCTGCAGGATATATCCAAATCATTTGAACAAGGTGAGGGTATCCCCGTAGATACTTTATTAATTGTATACTTGTTATTTGCAGATGACCTTGTCCTTTTTTCAGATTCTGCAAATGGATTGCAAAAGCAATTAACTGCCCTGTATAAGTATGCTTTTCTGTGGCATATAATAGTCAGCATTCCTAAAACAAAAATTCTCATATTTACCAAACGTCATACGTCAGAATGTGACAGCTTCTACTATGGTGATGACATAATAGAAAAAAATGAAAAATATAAATACCTTGGGGCTGCATATAGCACTAAATATCCTAAGAATGTATTGAAAGAAACGTTTCTCCATCTCGCTTCCCAAGCTGGTAAAGCAGTTTTTTCTCTACACAAGCAATCTCGTCCCGTAGTCGATAAATTGTCACCTGTTATTGCATTCAAGGTTTTTGATTGTCAAATACTGCCCATATTAGAATATGCAAGTGATATATGGTATACCGGTGATAGTGTTAACGATTTGGAAAAAATACATCTAAAATTTATTAAATCAACGCTGGGTGTTAGAAAGCAAACACCCACTCCTGCAATTTATGGTGACACAGGACGGTTTCCATTGATTATCAGGCAACATATTAAAGCTGTAAAATCTTGGTGTGGAATTCTAGACCTATCTCAGAACCACCCTGTCAGAAATGCCTACAATATGCTACTAGAGCCAGATGGCACTGGATTCACAAACTGGTGCTCGCGTATTCGGTCTGTCCTTGAACTAACCGGGCTAGACCAAGCTTGGGAAACGCAGCACATTGGCAATACAAATAAATTCATGCTTTCCTTTGAAGATTCAATTGTTAGAATATTTACACAGCGGTGGAGACAAGATATCGAGAGTTCAAGTGCGCACATATTCATTAGTGAAAAAATCTTTGTGTGTGGAACCATACATCTTAAACATAAAGGGGAACCACCTCATAACAGCAATGGCGAGATATATATTGAGCTCACATGATTTAAAAATAGAGAGAGGACGCTTAAATAATCCAATAACTCCAATAAACCAACGAATATGCACAAGGTGTGAATCAAACGAAATTGACGACGAAATACACCTTCTTCTCCACTGTAATGCCATGAACAATGAACGCGAAATCTTGCTTAATTCTATAGCCGGAATTATCAATATGCAACCAACAAATGATATTGTTCTACGAATTATGACATCTAGAGACATAACAGTGGTGAAGTCGCTAGCAAAATTTATCTATGGTTGTTTTAAACAAATTAAGGGTTAAAAATATTGAGTATGATAAATGTAAATTCATCTTCAAGCTGAAATATTTTGTATGTGTGTCGTGACTAGCATGATTAATTATTATCATCATGATCATGATTATGTGTCATTATTATCGTTTTAACGTTACATTTTTATGTAGAACAATCACAAGTCACCTGTCGCTATATTATCCATATTATCATGCCTTCATGATCTGACTTGGGTATTACCACATATCAGGACGGCTGTTGCTCTCGGATCTTATTATTTGGCTTTTTAGGACCGGTTAGGGACGTTTCCGTCGCCCTTGTTATCAGACGAGGTGGGGCCTTATGGAGGATTTCAGAGTTGCTAAGTCAACTGATTTTCTCTATGAGGTCGGGAATGTTTTTCTTTGATTGTAACTCCTAAGTATGTGGTACTAACTAGGTCGTGAGTGAAATGGTATGAACTAAACAATATAGTGAATTAAAATAAGCTGTAATGTTTTTGTGCGAGGGCCATATAGATAATAAATCACTAGTTAAATAAACAAACTTTATTGCTATTGTGTGAGTGCCATGTCCTGCGTGAGTGGCACGCATAATTATTATCCGTAATTTTTATTCTTGTTACATCACTAAGTCTCCAACACTCGATAATATGGATGGTTCTGATGCTATACTTTGTTGGCAGTCGACGAACCACCATGTCCGACTTTTATTAGTATGTATATATGGTGTTTCGGTGGTATTACTGTTATTATGTTGTTAAATTTGCATCACTAGTCTATATCAGGGAATCGCCGAGTTCATAGCGACTGTGCTTGCATGGTCACATGGCTCGGAGCTACCTGTGTCGCAGATTGTCACATTGATTGTACTAGCATGATATGATATTTGATTTTTTAAAAATATCGTGTAATTTTTTAACATTGTCTTGATACATTCTCAAATTACTGTAGCATAATTATGCACTTGTATATATTCTAGGTTTCTACGCTTTCCAGAGTGTCTTTTTTGCTACTATATATATAATTAGCATGTCATACATAGTAGCTATTTTATCTCTGATTTTGGTGCGGGAAACAAAATGATAGACCTTATGTTACCCTGGCAATGCCTTTCAATCTTATTTTAAGTATATACCCAGTGTTTCTTATGGCAATGCCAGTTAACATGATTTTAGTTATGTATGTCATACTATGTATATTGTCTTATGATTTTAACAAATTAACAATGTTGTATATACATGTACATATCTCTATTTCTATGACAAATAAGTCTGGATTGACTTTCTTTCTGTCAATAAAATATCTGTCTGTCTGTCAAAAAAAAAAGTACCAAATACGAAACATAAATTCCTTATATACAATACATACATGTAGCATATTATATTTCAAGTGTGGGCTCTAAGTGTCACAGTGGATCGCAAATGCTATTTGTGATACATCCACATATTACATTGTATTTATTGTATTATCTACTGAGACACTTCACGTTGTAAAACCCGTCTTATCTAGTTTGGTATACCAAAATACAACAAATACAGTCATAGCAAGCTCAAAACAAGACCAATGATGTCCAAGTTGAAATGGTACACGAATGAACAGGTCCAGTGACCAGGGGTAATATGTGTGAAGCGCACAGAGCATTGTATGTGCGCTATATAAGAACTCACCATTATTATTATAATTATTATTATTTTGTCTAAATGTTTCAGCTGAAATAAGCAAATCTTGTCGACGAACTTCATTAAAGTTTTCATTTGATCAGATATCAACTGAATAGCTGGTGGTGATTATTTGATACTTAATGTGAAGGACTCTTGAATCGGTCAGAAGTGCATCTGTTTTTGTAATTTTGAGGTGAGCTAATTTTGTAATATAAATTACCCATGTTTTGTCTGAAGTCTATCATTTCAAAGTGAGATAAACTACAATATAAACTCTCATTATTATAGATTCCATAGCTGATTGAATGATCACATTCAAATAGACTTTTTATCAGTGTGTTTTACAGTATAAACGCATTAGGACTGTGTAACCACACACAGCTTTTAATAGCAGACTTAGGCCTGATTGTGTTCAACATTATCGCCATAAACATCATTACCATAAAAAATAACGATCACCTATTATAGGAGCATCATGTGATTACGCATAATTAGACTGGTATGAGTCAGAAGCATGTGGTAACATGCATTTTCTAAAAAACGATCATAATAAAATCGTTACATAAAGACGGTGGTTATGTGTCAGGTCTACATACTATATTATGTTATCATTTTAAGGTTTCCATAATTATATAGGACCTGATACATAGATTGTACACATAAGAACATAATAATTCTAAATGCTGGATGAACAGTCATTTGCAGATAAATGATACAATGCTTGCATAAAAAGGTGCATTACTATTTACACGGTGACTAATTATATACATATTGTCGTCTTGTTAATTGACCCTGGCTATGAGATGGTTACACGTACCTGTGTGACCTCGGTGTGACCTCGCCGGAGGACAACTTATTTTCGGATACTTGTGGCCGGAGTTCCCGATGACTCATAGGGATTGCCCCGTCTTTTACAAAGACCCCCTTTGTATTAATTATTTCACTAGTTTATCATACTGTGTTTCTTGTCATATTCTAAGATCAAAATGTGAGGTTTAGCCGATGAATTACTATTTCCTTTTAACACCTAAAAATCTGTCTTGTTATATTATTTTGATAACTCATCTTGTTTTATGATTTATATTTGTGATAATATTATTATCTTTAATTAACTGACTTATGTCATGCCAGCGGCATGTGTTTCTATTATAACTTCGTGATTAAGTCATTTTACTCTTCGAAATTCTGAGTGTGATATTATCAGTAAGTCAACTTTCTGTCTGTGTAAAGACGTAATTTTAAGTGTTTTATTTATTTAATGGTGTACATTTTAGTAGTGCAACTAACACACGATTTTTATAGAATGTTCTAGAATCTCTGGATTCTCCCTGACAAACAGGATGCGTTTGGAGGGAAGTACAGGGATTGGCTCATGACGGTTTTTGCACACGACCCGCTCAGTATAAAAGGGGTATTGTGTGTTCGGCGCGAGATGGAGGGTTAGTTACAGAGAGAATGAGATTGATGGATAGAGAGAGGTTAGCAAATTTGATAGATAGAGAGTACCAGATATAGAGAGATAGTGAGTACCAGAATCAGAGATGGACGGTCTGAATCATGAATGTGAATATAGGAATATAATAGTGTGAATAAATGTTATCAGCAGTCTCTACCATGTGTTGAGTTGGGCCCCAGAACGTTAATATACAAGATACATGTATATTGGCCTGTCCGACTGTCGCCGAATCTTAACCCTTTAAACCCTCACGATGCATTAAAGCATCATTTTACATCCCTGTAAACATACCTAATTTTCCCAAAACTAAGGCTTTAAAATGAAAATTTCCATAAAACTGGTCTACCAATACATTTAATTTTTCACCCACATCAAGTCATCTTCATCCACTACAAGTCGAGAATTGCGACAGCAATTCGCGGCTTGTAGTGGATGAAGATGACAATGGTAAAGTCAGGCTTGAAAGGGTTAAGCAAACGTGCAACTGATAAACACTCAAAATATGGTAATGAGTACAATATCCCGTTCAGCAGCATAGTTTGGATATAGACATTATAGTAAAATACGTTATTTTTTTAGATTCTAATAAGTGTCACACTGGTAACTATATGGAATAGGTCGTTCAAAACTACCCATTCAATTTGACTCGTCTCCAATTTTACAATCGAAAATTATATTATCAATTTGGTGATTAATTAAATTGCATGCACTTAAATCGTCCCCTTAGATTGATAAGGAGCTAAACGCCCCTCCATAGGACGAAAGTGGTGTGTTGGTGTAATAACCAGCTGAATGAATTTAAGTGTTTTTTAAACTAATTAAATATTATCTAGCTACGTTAGAAAACCAGTTCAATTAACTTAACGCTTTTCATGTTTAGTGTAAAAAACAGTTCAATCAATTTATATGCCTTCATGTTTAGGGTAAAAACCAGTTCAATCAATGTATATGATTTATTGAATGGCAACAAAAGTTCTAACTTTAGTATCATAGGCAGCTTTTTCAGTATAACTACTATTCTGTTCAGTGTAATAACCAGTTTAATCAATTTAGATCCCTTTATTTCTCTACTCGATTAGTATAACTACTTTTCTATTTAGTGTAATAACCAGTTCAATTTGCACAATGCTGGACCAGCGTCGAAGACGTTGGGCCGACATTGTACAAATGTTATACAAATGTTTTGTGTTTACTGGGATCTGGGAATGTATAATAATAACGAGCATCTTACAAGCACAGGGTCATTAAAGGTTAAACATAAATACATATTTTTTTCTTCTGATCTGCAGGCAACTGCCCTTTTTGCTACTTAATGGTAACACTTATTTGGCAACATTTTTTAATCACCCCATTACATGTCGTCATATATTTGGTTTATTGAATGTACAACACACATGAATGTATAATGATACCAGAGATTATTTAGTATAAATAATCTCTGATAATACTCCGAAATAGATTTATGTGCAACATCTCTGATTGAAAACAACTCCGCTCCAAAATATCAGGCAGGCATGTATATCAACCATAATAAAATAATATGATATTAGACAGGCGCGGATCCAGAGGGGAGGGGGACGCAGAGGCCCACGCCCACCCGTTTTTGTGCCAAATTCTTTAGAAAATCACCTGAATTGGCCTAAATATGCCAAAAACTCGCTCCCGAGCCACCCGCGTCCCCTCCTTTTCAAATCCTGGATCCGCCCCTGCTAATGAAAATGAGAGAACGTTAACTCCCAAAGCGCTAAGTTGAATAATTTACTTTTAGCCGCTTCAAGTTGTGTTTTGCCCACTAAAAGTGGGTAAAATTACATATCGTCGCCTCGGAGCTAAACGATCCTATCTGCCACTCTGACGAGTGTCAGATAGGATCCTTTAGCTCCGAGGCGACGATATAAGTCTAGGTACAATCTGAATCACACATACAGTTTGGGAAATTTAACCCTTACAGCACTAATTTTAGCTAGGGTTATCAGGAAACACCCTTTTTAAAGCTGATATTTTTTGTGATTTATCCACGTCAATGACCTATTTGTCATCACGGGAAATTGGGATGTGTCTATGCGGTGACAATCACTGCCATGTCTATACTTCCACTGAGGGAAGGAAACTGTCAAGTCCTCGTCATTTTAAAATGAGAAATGGACTATGTAGACTTTTGTTTTCTACCAAACAAATGCTACCATGGCATATCTAGTTCGTGTAGCAAATTATTGATGAATTTTCAAACGGAAATCTCATAATCATTTTACGAACTCGATTCTGACAGAAGCACCATTTCCAACAAAATGAGACATGTCGTGAATAATACACTGCAGTATTCAGCTTACTATCATATTGAGAAGTTACTGCCTTTTGAGTTTACACGTTAGAATAGTGGCGCTGAATAGCCCCTATGTTGAGCGTGCGGGCGTGAACAATAGGCCTAGTATGTTGAGATTGCTGCTTCCACGATTTCAGTGAGTTTATACCGACCTTGTATAGAAGACCAATGAGCATATATGCTGACCCTATCCCATCCAGCTGTGTTTGTCATCATACGGTAACATCTGAAAACCAAAGCTTCTCACTGCAAGCCCTACATAACAAAAATCGTCCTAAAATCTAAGGGTAGGCCTATCCGCGGAGATCTAACGAGGAAATATTGAGGGTATCACTGCACAAAGTGTCATTACATAATTTGCTGATGAGAAGTTGTCGTGTATTAAAGCCTACTACCCAATCAGACAGTCAAATACCAGGAGGTGACGCCTGAAATCATTTACCATCGTGACAGTCTCCAGACATAAAGCTGATGTCATGCCTCTATTAAAAATAACAATTTGTTCGGGAAATCATAGCTCTTTAAATATCAATTAGCTATGTAGCCGATTTTGTAACGGTTGGAAATTGTTGCCATATGATAGGAGTGTAACTCGTCATCTAGGAATTAAAGCATTGTATCTTCTACTAAATAAAGTAGTAGGCCTAGATACAGAACCAAATACATTTCCACATTGTGACCTAATGGTCACTTAATATGTATTCATCGTCTACGGCGCTGGACCAACCTAAAAGCAACTTTGGCCAACGTCGCGTTCTGCTGGGTGTAGTTTTCTTGTAGGCTATAACAATTGGGCTCCCCCTAATAATAACGATTGGGCTTATATAGGCCCCCTATTCTGATATATTTTGAAAAGGCCTCATTCAACCAGCATTGAACCAAGATACAAGTCACAATATTAGGGGGCCTACTATTAGGATATCTCGAAAACCCCCTCGACCCCCTCGACCCTCGACTTTATCGACTAACATCGGCTGAACGCCTCCTGTATATTTTGGGGAGAGGCACGATACACAATATATGCGGGCACTTGATTAGGCGTATAGACTGCCATCTGAGTCCCACCACTGTCATTCATTAACGCTGGCCCAACAGTGTTCCAGTCCAACATTTTTTGCTGGCCCAACGTCTGTAACTCTGGCTCACCGCTTGCGATGCCGGTGCCAAAGCGTGTGATTGAATGAAACTGGCGAGTGACATACCGGGTGATATGACAGGCAAGTGTTTTTTTGCGCACCAACAAAACAAGAGGCATTCAATCCCATTACATGCTTGGGTTAATATAGGCCTACATAACAGTTAAAGTTAGACAGGCGTCCTAAAAAGTGACTGAACATTAAAATGTGTTTGGCCAGCTGTAGGTCTACGTGTATTGATAAAACTATAATCAATGGCCACCCATTAAACAAGATACATTAAACCACCGTCGGGTGGATGCTGGACCAGCGTAGCAGACGGTCAGCCAACATCACTTGATAGCCAGGTTAGCATCACAGTAGGCCTATTATAATTTCCCGAATGTTATTGGGCCTATTATACAAAAGCTATAATTATATAAACAAATAAAAACTGTTTTTAATATTAAGTCGACGGTCGAGGGTCGAGCCGGGGGCGAAGGGGTCGAGGGGGTTTTCGAGATACCCCTACTATTTATGGAATCCACGAATGGTCATATGTCATAGTTCGTAATACATGTTTACTACTGTAATTCTTCTATTTTATTATTCGCCATGTATGTTGTTTAGTATGAAGCCCGAATGTATTCAACTGACACTTTCACACACTTGAAGTTGTGCCTCACTACTGCGGGCGGGGGCCCTAGGGTAGTGGTTAGCACCGCTGCCTTTCACGCCAGAGTCCGGGGTTCGGTTCCCGGTCTCGGCGGTTTGAAAGAAACAAAATTGTTTCTTCCCCATCCACGTGTAAAAGTTAGTATTGTGGGGAGCCTCCGTGACCGAGAGGTAGCGTGCTCGACCTCAGACCGCCAGGGCTCGAATTTCGAATCCTGTGTCTGGAGGACAGTGTCACCTCAATCATCTCACCATCCTCAGAAGGTTCTCCTGGCTCAGTTTAGCCTATATGTGCACAAAGGTGGCCTTAAGCCCGATTCATTTCATTTTATTGCCTCACTACCGCAACCTGTGCAACCTATACCTTTCACACCAGCTAGCGGGGTAATAAATATAGACGGAGACGTCACAATTCAGACCATATATCACAAACATTACCTTCCGATAGTTTCCTACATAGTACAGGAGGAATGGACCTATTTTTAGAGTTGAGTTGACACTTAAATTTCTAGAGATAAAAAATATATCACGGGAAAGGTTTAAGTCTCTAGTTTATGGTGGCGTATATCGTTTTTGCCGTACGTGGTCGATTTTTTTTCAAACGTACGTTTGTGAAGTCATGTCGCTATGGCAATGACGTTATTTTATGAACCAAATTGGCCAGACAAAATACGAAATAGGTGTCCTGTTCAAGCCCCTGCTCAGTATTAGTATGATGCGGTGTCGATTCTTAATGTTTCAGCACATACTACGCACACCTGGTAATAGTTGTATTTATTCATTATGTCGTGAACTCACATTTATTGACCATAAAATTACATACGTCTTTGATACAAGCGAATGTATTGTTTTAGAAAAATAATGCACGCGAAATATTGTAGAGAATAAAGTTATGTGTGAAATATTTACTTCTGATTACGGAGACCCTTGTAATATATCATTGGAAAGGTATTAATATCTACATTTGCCATCTTCCCACACAAGGCTCGCTTCTCCCGAGGTCGTAGACCGAGGCCTTGCTGAATCAGTATTAAAACTATCTATTGAAGTGGGGACTTTCAAGAAAGATTTTTTTTGTTTGACCCAAGTTTGACCTCTAGCATGAGTGCTGCTTTAATGCAAGGCCACTGTCTACAACGCCGGCCCGACATTAAGCAGCACATGTCTGGTGGCCGAGAATTTCACAGGAAGTATCACAGACAGCTCCCACCACATCTCACCAGATACGAGACGTTACATGGTTGGATTAATGTTGAGCCAATGTCGCAGACAGTGGGCCAACATTAGGTTGGCATTTGGTTGAAAAATTAATGAATATTCAATATCTAAATCATCCTCCCTACCCCAATAGGTGGATGATAACACTGATTCAGCAAGGCTCGATCTGCGACCTCGAGAGCGGCGAGCCTGGCTGTCAGGAAGATGACATTTGCGTGAGCTAGCGGTAGTAACGTCAAAATAATCATATGGTGAATACAACGCTGTTTTATGACGTCATAGTTTTTCGTATTTATCAAGCTTACCTTTGATTTATCCACCATTTATCACTATATGTGGATCTTCACGACTGAGCATACCCCAGCATACACAGCACGTTGACCCAATGCTGCCTTAATGTTGGACCAGCGACAAAGACGGTGGGTCAACGTTAATACAACATTAGCTTACCAATGCCCTCTGTTCAGTTTACCCAATATAACACAAAAGGTCGAAACATGCTCTAGAATGCATCATGCGAAGTCTTAATGAAATTTATCAATTTCTCAAGGAACATGTCTCAGAAGGAATAATATCAATTCTTTCCTTAATACATATCCAAGATTGCCGCCATATTGGGACTACCTAAAACGCGGCACATTTCTGACGACACATCCTAAAAGACGGCTCATAATCAGGACCCCACCACACGGCCCAGCCCCTCCCCCCAGAGGACAGGGTGGCCGAGTGCCCCCACAGGTGTGAAAAACAACACTTACCCACACAGACATACTGATATGGAACGCTCTCTACTAAACATCAATAATTTAATTAAACATAGGAAAACAATGCTTTTAATTTCATAAAATTATTATATTAAATGTCATTGTTCTATGTGATATATTCTCAGGTGTACAAGGGGCACCATATCAAATTAACTACGACCTGCTCAAGTTCATCCTGGTTAAATGCATCAAATTAATGTTTGTAACCAAGTAACTTCAAATACAAATTCTCTAGTAATTCTTCATTTTAACGCCCATACGTATGGTAATATATTTGAACAAAGAGTTTCCCGTGTAATAAATTGTAATTCACCAAGTTTGTAGTTATTTCTATTTGTGAAAGCTTATATCCCATGTGGTAGGTTATATGATAGGAAATAATCTCATTGCATGTCTGAAATTTCGGCATGTTATAAGCACACTTAACATACGTAAGATATGTCCTTTTCTCTTGTGTATACAAAGATCAGAATTAAGACAAATTAATGTCATTAACATACGTCATAAAGGTAATGATGTCACAAGGCTTGCCGTTAAAATCACTTACGCTTATCTGTTTACATTGCAATAACCACGAAATGCGCTTACTTATCTAAAGCACTTGTTTTTTTTGCAATATACGACATACGATTAATTATCTCAATCGTTTGTTTTTATAGCATTCACTACTCGAATGCTCAGAGGTCAGTTATCATGATCGTTTGTTATGGCAACAATTTAATTAACGGCAATCAGGTAGCTTAATCATTTGTTTGGACTGCAATATAGACTACGAGGTCACACAGTATATTAGGTACTGTAACAACACTATGTTATTATTATTTTTTCGGGGTGATATTTGATGATCAACATTGATATTCTTTTAGTTTGTTTTATTTATTAGACCTTTTCCCTTTTTTTATGCACAGGTCGGTAATAATACATTTAACTTGTCACCTTGACAATTTAAGCAAGGCTGCTCTAGAAACATTGTCTAAGGTGAATACATTACTAGTGATGTAAAAATAGTAATGTTTTATTACATTACTTTTTTTTATTAGAGCCGTTTTTGTTGCGTCAAAATTGAGCCGTGAAATATGCCGCGCAATGACCACAATGTGCCGCTAACCGGGAGTTAGGGTGGGGAGTGCTTATCCAGCAGTAGCTGACTGATACTGTGGTAGGGTGGGGTACAGTGGTGGGGTGCACTGTCCGCCAAATGTAAATCTGCCGTCAGAAATGTGCCGCGTTTGAGTGAACCTAAAATGTCTTTTTGAGACTATTTTCAAGCCCGTGGAGTATAGATGTTATTATATTCTGTTTATCAACATAAATATCAATATATCCAACATGGTCATCATTGTAGTTAATTCTACCATTATTGCGGGTGACGCTTTGGAGCGTTTTTAACTGATTTTCCACCAGAAATATTGATTTATCAAATGTAGGCCTACATAATTTTATCTCTAGTCAACCATTAATTATAAACTATAACACGTCTAATTTAAAAAGTAGGGGTATTTTGCATTTATTTGAAGCGGGATGTGCGTCGAAAAAGCCTTCCTCAAATAAATAAAACACGCAGCGATTAATGCCAACATAATTATGACAACATATATCGATTTTAATATCACTTGAGTGATATTGGTGAAGTCATAAACAGATTTAGCTAAATTTCAATATTTGCACAGAGGAAGTATAACAAAAACATGTTATTATTGTAACAATAAAGAAATGACCTGTGCTCGAAAAAACATTTAAAATGATAAAATAAAATATAGATTTATTATAGCAGGCGCAATACAAATGTCGTCCATTTGTAATCTAAAACTGCCCCAAAACATAATTTTATGTGTTTTTTCTACTGGACCATAAACAGTTACTGTAATTCTGTCTATTAACCCTCTCCCAACTTCCAATTTTCCGTTTAATTGTCATTCACCTGGAATTGTAGCCAATTGGACAAGAGTGCACAAAGGGTTAAAGTATAATTTTGTATAGATTGATGCTGAAGATAGTGATACCATTAAATTCAGAAAACGTGCGGTATTTCTAATAGTATTAATGTCTAAGCATTCCCTTAGAACATGATATTAGTATGGTTATATGTTTGAAATAGGCCTTAATGCTGATGCATTTGGTGAATTTAACATATTGTATTAATCCTGCCGATTTATTGTGACTCAGTAGAAGTCCCTCACCAGAATATTGTTATCAGGACCGGCCGTAGTCCTATTAAATTTATTTTGCCTGAGTTTGTGTCCTATTTAGGGGAAAGAGGGGTGCCGTGTGAGGGAAACGGTTGACATTTCTGTACACCAGTCCTTATGAACATGGCGAATATAACGTTGGAGGGGCCTAGGTTAAGTACTTTCGTGTTTAAGAAGTCTTCAGAAAAAAAAATATTCACGATTATAATTATTCTTGGTTAAGAGCTTAAAGGCTTTTGATTGGAATAATGTTGGCCCAGCCTCGCAGATGGTGGCCCAACATTATTTCACAATTGGGCAAATGTATCGTGTTATCCGGGTAGTGGCCTTTCGGGGCATAAAGCACCAGTGCAACAGACACCGCACAATCACCCAATTCTGTTTCAATGTTGGGCCAGCGTCGAATACGATTGACCGGCATTAAATCAGCAATGGGATGCGACGCTGGACCAACATTGAGCCGGTATTGGGTGGGTAGGCTTACATTGTCTATGCCTATAGACGCTTACACTGACCAGCGATGGTGGTGGGAGAAATAGGGGTGTTAGTCTCGTTTGACATGGGATCCACTTCCGGGTCCAGGTCGCCAAACCACGGAATTTTTGAGCCATATGGACAAAATTCCGTTTCGCAGTGTTCTGTGGTGCCGTTGTTCAAGTTCAATTTTGTCACTATTCTGACATTTGTTATTGTTGGACCCCAGAACGTTAATATGATACATGTATATTGGCCTGTCCGACTGTCGCCGAATCTTATCCCTATAAACCCTCACGATGCATTAAAGCATCATTTTACATCCCTGTAAACAGACCTAATTTTCCCAAAACTAAGGCTTTAGAATGAAAATTTCCATAAAACTGGTTTACCAATAGGGCCTACATTTAATTTTTCACCCACATCAAGTCATCTTCATCCACTACAAGTCGAGAATTGCGACAGCAATTCGCGGCTTGTAGTGGATGAAAATGACAATGGTAAAGTCAGGCTTGAAAGGGTTAAGCAAACGTGCAACTGATAAACACTCAAAATATGGTAATGAGTACAATATCCCGTTCAGCAGCATAGTTTTGATATAGACATTATAGTAAAATACGTTATTTTTTTGGATTCTAATAAGTGTCACACTGGTAACTACAGTACTGATTTAGCAAAATGGGACAAGCTTTTTCAGTGGGGCTAGCCCCGGCTAACGCAGGCTAGCCCTGGGCTAGCCCTATGTTCTCTCCCCACCCCATTTGGGGCTCGCATGTATGCGCTCATAGTTAGAAAATCCTTTAGCCGGGCCGCAATGTGCGTTTTGGTATAAGTTCATATAACTGGAGCCGCGCTCATATCGCCGGGGCTCAAGCCAATCTAGAGCCTCGGCGAATTGAGTCAACGCCTGTATGTGTTAGTCAGGCGCGCTTCTCGTCTGGTCCAGTTTCAAGCTCGACCGGTGCGCCGGGCGAGCCTGACTTTTCAAGTGCCTGTTTTTTCATCTTCAGTTAGGCCTATTCCAGTGACCGTAGCTTCATAAAACCACCCATTTTCTGAATCTATACACTGAACTGCTTGTCTGATACTAAAGATAATGTCTATATGCTAAAAGGCTAAATGCTAAATGGCTAAGCAGAAATAAATGAGGACTGCAACAGTTCTACATGTATACACGTACGGACACTCAATTATTGCACGTTTAGATCAACTCAGAGCTGTTCAGATGATGCTGAATGTGGTCAAGCTGAGCGCGCCCTGTCTTGCCCAGAGATGCCCAGAGCGAGCCTGGCCAGCCCGGCGAGATTACACATGGTTCACAGCATCCATGTTAGCCGTCACACAGTATACTGGGTGCAAGCCCAAGTAGGCTTTGGGCGGGTATATTTCCCTGGCCCGAACCGTGTGGGGGCTCGAGCCCATTTCATGCGCTGGGCGCGACCAATTCTGCGCCTGTCTCGCCGGGCTTGCGCCACGGCTAATGACAGGCTGGCCAGCGTTAACGCAGGCCAGCCACTGATGAAAAATCTGTCCCATTTTGTGAAATCAGTACTGTATATGGAATAGGTCGTTCAAAACTACCCATTCAATTTGACTCGTCTCCAATTTTACCATCGAAAATTATATTATCAATTTGGTGATTAATTAAATTGCATGCACTTAAATCGTCCCCTTAGATTGATAAGGAGCTAAACGCCCCTCCATAGGACGAAAGTGGTGTGTTGTTGTAATAACCAGCTGAATGAATTTATGTGTTTTTTAAACTAATTAAATTTTATCTAGCTACGTTAGAAAACCAGTTCAATTAACTTAACGCTTTTCATGTTTAGTGTAAAAACCAGTTCAATCAATTTATATGCCTTCATGTTTAGTGTAAAAACCAGTTCAATCAATGTATATGATTTATTGAATGGCAACAAAAGTCCTAACTTTAGTATCATAGGCAGATTTTTCAGTATAACTACTATTCTGTTCAGTGTAATAACCAGTTTAATCAATTTAGATCCCTTTATTTCTCTACTCGATTAGTATAACTACTTTTCTATTTAGTGTAATAACCAGTTCAATCAATTTAGGTCTCTGTTTCTTTTTATGTATATGGTCTGTCATTTATTTTAAAAACAAAGTCAATTAACATTAGCTTGCTTCTCCACCAAATGCATGTTTTTGCTGAGTCATGCTGCATTGAACTCCTTATTACCCTGAGGGGACGAAATACACTGTCTATATCGTGTACAACGTTGTCGGCATGTCCTTACAATTCACCGAATAAACATCCACACTCCCATAACAGAAAGCCTGATACTAGCAAATTGGTAAAAAGCGATGTATTAAAGATTATTTTTACTTGTCTTGGTCTGAATAAATTTCAATAAAAAAAAATTCATGAAGTAATGATAAAATAGAACACATTTCATAAGCTATAAATACAGGATGACATTGTTTAGACGCTGGAACAGCCAGGATCCCAGTAAACACAAAACATTTGTATAACATTTGCACAATGCTGGACCAGCGTCGAATACGTTGGGCCGACATTGTACAAATGTTATACAAATGTTTTGTGTTTAATGGGATCTGGGAATGTATAATAATAACGAGCATCCTACAAGCACAGGGTCATTAAAGGTTAAACATAAATACATATGTTTTTCTTCTGATCTGCAGGCAACTGCCCTTTTTGCTACTTAATGGTAACACTTATTTGGCAACATTTCCTAATCACCCCATTGCATGTCGTCATATATTTGGTTTATTGAATGTACAACACACATGAATGTATAATGATACCAGAGATTATTTAGTATACATAATCTCTGATAATACTCCGAAATAGATTTATGTGCAACATCTCTGATCTAAAACAACTCCGCTCCAAAATATTAGGCAGGCATGTATATCAACCATAATAAAATAATATGATATTAGACAGGCGCGGATCCAGAGGGGAGGGGGGCGCAGAGGCCCACGCCCACCCGTTTTTGTGCCAAATTCTTTAGAAAATCACCTGAATTGGCCTAAATATGCCAAAAACTCGCACCCAAGCCACCCGCGCCCCCTCCTTTTCAAATCCTGGATCCGCCCCTGCTAATGAAAATGAGAGAACGTTAACTCCCAAAGTGCTAAGTTGAATAATTTACTTTTAGCCGCTTCAAGTTGTGTTTTGCCCACTAAAAGTGGGTAAAATTACATATCGTCGCCTCGGAGCTAAACGATCCTATCTGCCACTCTGACGAGTGTCAGGTAGGATCCTTTAGCTCCGAGGCGACGATATAAGTCTAGGTACAATTTGAATCACACATACAGTTTGGGAAATTTAACCCTTACAGCACTAATTTTAGCTAGGGTTATCAGGAAACACCCTTTTTAAAGCTGATATTTTTTGTGATTTATCCACGTCAATGACCTATTTGTCATCACGGGAAATTGGGATGTGTCTATGCGGTGACAATCACTGCCATGTCTATACTTCCACTGAGGTAAGGAAACTGTCAAGTCCTCGTCATTTTAAAATGAGAAATGGACTATGTAGACTTTTGTTTTCTACCAAACAAATGCTACCATGGCATATCTAGTTCGTGTAGCAAATTATTGATGAATTTTCAAACGGAAATCTCATAATCATTTTACGAACTCGATTCTGACAGAAACACCATTTCCAACAAAATGAGACATGTCGTGAATAATACACTGCAGTATTCAGCTTACTATCATATTGAGAAGTTACTGCCTTTTGAGTTTACGCGATAGAATAGTGGCGCTGAATAGCCCCTATGTTGAGCGTGCGGGCGTGAACAATAGGCCTAGTATGTTGAGATTGCTGCTTCCACGATTTCAGTGAGTTTATACCGACCTTGTATAGAAGACCAATGAGCATATATGCTGACCCTATCCCATCCAGCTGTGTTTGTCATCATACGGTAACATCTGAAAACCAAAGCTTCTCACTGCAAGCCCTACATAACAAAAATCGTCCTAAAATCTAAGGGTAGGCCTATCCGCGGAGATCTAACGAGGAAATATTGAGGGTATCACTGCACAAAGTGTCATTACATAATTTGCTGATGAGAAGTTGTCGTGTATTAAAGCCTACTACCCAATCAGACAGTCAAATACCAGGAGGTGACGCCTGAAATCATTTACCATCGTGACAGTCTCCAGACATAAAGCTGATGTCATGCCTCTATTAAAAATAACAATTTGTTCGGGAAATCATAGCTCTTTAAATATCAATTAGCTATGTAGCCGATTTTGTAACGGTTGGAAATTGTTGCCAAATGATAGGAGTGTAACTCGTCATCTAGGAATTAAAACATTGTATCTTCTACTAAATAAAGTAGTAGGCCTAGATACAGAACCAAATACATTTCCACATTGTGACCTAATGGTCACTTAATATGTATTCATCGTCTACGGCGCTGGACCAACCTAAAAGCAACTTTGGCCAACGTCGCGTCCTGCTGGGTGTAGTTTTCTTGTAGGCTATAACAATTGGGCTCCCCCTAATAATAACGATTGGGCTTATATAGGCCCCCTATTCTGATATATTTTGAAAAGGCCTCATTCAACCAGCATTGAACCAAGATACAAGTCACAATATTAGGGGGCCTACTATTAGGATATCTCGAAAACCCCCTCAACCCCCTCGAGCCTCGACCCTCGACTTTATCGACTAACATCGGCTGAACGCCTCCTGTATATTTTGGGGAGAGGCGCGATACACAATATATGCGGGCACTTGATTAGGCGTATAGACTGCCATCTGAGTCCCACCACTGTCATTCATTAACGCTGGCCCAACAGTGTTCCAGTCCAACAATTTTTGCTGGCCCAACGTAACTCTGGCTCACCGCTTGCGATGCCGGTGCCAAAGCGTGTGATTGAATGAAACTGGCGAGTGACGTACCGGGTGATATGACAGGCAAGTGTTTTTTTGCGCACTAACAAAACAAGAGGCATTCAATCCCATTACATGCTTGGGTTAATATAGGCCTACATAACAGTTAAAGTTAGACAGGCGTCCTAAAAAGTGACTGAACATTAAAATGTGTTTGGCCAGCTGTAGGTCTACGTGTATTGATAAAACTATAATCAATGGCCACCCATTAAACAAGATACATTAAACCACCGTCGGGTGGATGCTGGACCAGCCAACATCACTTGATAGCCAGGTTAGCATCACAGTAGGCCTATTATAATTTCCCGAATGTTATTGGGCCTATTATACAAAAGCTATAATTATATAAACAAATAAAAACTGTTTTTAATATTAAGTCGACGGTCGAGGGTCGAGCCGGGGGCGAAGGGGTCGAAGGGGTTTTCGAGATACCCCTACTATTTATGGAATCCACGAATGGTCATATGTCATAGTTCGTAATACATGTTTACTACTGTAATTCTTCTATTTTATTATTCGCCATGTATGTTGTTTAGTATGAAGCCCGAATGTATTCAACTGACACTTTCACACACTTGAAATTGTGCCTCACTACTGCGGGCGGGGGCCCTAGGGTAGTGGTTAGCACCGCTGCCTTTCACGCCAGAGTCCGGGGTTCGGTTCCCAGTCTCGGCGGTTTGAAAGAAACAAAATTGTTTCTTCCCCATCCACGTGTGAAAGTTAGTATTGTGGGGAGCCTCCGTGACCGAGAGGTAGCGTGCTCGACCTCAGACCGCCAGGGCTCGAATTTCGAATCCTGTGTCTGGAGGACAGTGTCACCTCAATCATCTCACCATCCTCAGGAGGTTCTCCTGGCCCAGTTTAGCCTATATGTGCACAAAGGTGGCCTAAAGCCCGATTCATTTCATTTTATTGCCTCACTACCCAACCTGTGCAACCTATACCTTTCACACCAGCTAGCGGGGTAATAAATATAGACGGAGACGTCACAATTCAGACCATATTTCACAAACATTACCTTCCGATAGTTTCCTACATAGTACAGGAGGAATGGACCCATTTTTAGAGTTGAGTTGACACTTAAATTTCTAGAGATAAAAAATATATCACGGGAAAGGTTTAAGTCTCTAGTTTATGGTGGCGTATATCGTTTTTGCCGTACGTGGTCGATTTTTTTTTCAAACGTACGTTTGTGAAGTCATGTCGCTATGGCAATGACGTTATTTTATGAACCAAATTGGCCAGACAAAATACGAAATAGGTGTCTTGTTCAAGCCCCTGCTCAGTATTAGTATGATGCGGTGTCGATTCTTAATGTTTCAGCACATACTACGCACACCTGGTAATAGTTGTATTTATTCATTATGTCGTGAACTCACATTTATTGACCATAAAATTACATACGTCTTTGATACAAGCGAATGTATTGTTTTAGAAAAATAATGCACGCGAAATATTGTAGAGAATAAAGTTATGTGTGAAATATTTACTTCTGATTACGGAGACCCTTGTAATATATCATTGGAAAGGTATTAATATCTACATTTGCCATCCTCCCACACAAGGCTCGCTTCTCCCGAGGTCGTAGACCGAGGTCTTGCTGAATCAGTATTAAAACTATCTATTGAAGTGGGAATCTATTGAAGACTTCAAGAAAGATTTTTTTTGTTTGACCCAAGTTTGACCTCTGGCACGAGTGCTGCTTTAATGCAAGGCCACTGTCTACAACGCCGGCCCGACATTAAGCAGCACATGTCTGGTGGCCGAGAATTTCACAGGAAGTATCACAGACAGCTCCCACCACATCTCACCAGATACGAGACGTTACATGGTTGGATTAATGTTGAGCCAATGTCGCAGACAGTGGGCCAACATTAGGTTGGCATTTGGTTGAAAAATTAATGAATATTCAATATCTAAATCATCCTCCCTACCCCAATAGGTGGATGATAACACTGATTCAGCAAGGCTCGATCTGCGACCTCGAGAGCGGCGAGCCTGGCTGTCAGGAAGATGACATTTGCGTGAGCTAGCAGTAGTAACGTCAAAATAATCATATGGTGAATACAACGCTGTTTTATGACGTCATATTTTTTCGTATTTATCAAACTTACCTTTGATTTATCCACCATTTATCACTATATGTGGATCTTCACGACTGAGCATACCCCAGCATACACAACACGTTGACCCAATGTTGCCTTAATGTTGGACCAGCGACAAAGACGGTGGGTCAACGTTAATACAACATTAGCTTACCAATGCCCTCTGTTCAGTTTACCCAATATAACACAAAAGGTCGAAACATGCTCTAGAATGCATCATGCGAAGTCTTAATGAAATTTATCAATTTCTCAAGGAACATGTCTCAGAAGGAATAATATCAGTTCTTTCCTTAATACATATCCAAGATTGCCGCCATATTGGGACTACCTAAAACGCGGCACATTTCTGACGACACATCCTAAAAGACGGCTCATAATCAGGACCCCACCACACGGCCCAACCCCTCCCCCCAGAGGACAGGGTGGCCGAGTGCCCCCACAGGTGTGAAAAACAACACTTACCCACACAGATATACTGATACGGAACGCTCTCTACTAAACATCAATAATTTAATTAAACATAGGAAAACAATGCTTTTAATTTCATAAAATTATTATATTAAATGTCATTGTTCTATGTGATATATTCTCAGGTGTACAAGGGGCACCATATCAAATTAACTACGACCTGCTCAAGTTCATCCTGGTTAAATGCATCAAATTAATGTTTGTAACCCTGTAACTTCAAATACAAATTCTCTAGTAATTCTTCATTTTAACGCCCATACGTATGGTAATATATTTGAACAAAGAGTTTCCCGTGTAATAAATTGTAATTCACCAAGTTTGTAGTTATTTCTATTTGTGAAAGCTTATATCCCATGTGGTAGGTTATATGATAGGAAATAATCTCATTGCATGTCTGAAATTTCGGCATGTTATAAGCACACTTAACATACGTAAGATATGTCCTTTTCTCTTGTGTATACAAAGATCAGAATTAAGACAAATTAATGTCATTAACATACGTCATAAAGGTAATGATGTCACTAGGCTTGCCGTTAAAATCACTTACGCTTATCTGTTTACATTGCAATAACCACGAAATGCGCTTACTTATCTAAAGCACTTGTTTTTTTTGCAATATACGACATACGATTAATTATCTCAATCGTTTGTTTTTATAGCATTCACTACTCGAATGCTCAGAGGTCAGTTATCATGATCGTTTGTTATGGCAACAATTTAATTAACGGCAATCAGGTAGCTTAATCATTTGTTTGGACTGCAATATAGACTACGAGGTCACACAGTATATTAGGTACTGTAACAACACTATGTTATTATTATTTTTTCGGGGTGATATTTGATGATCAACATTGATATTCTCATAGTTTGTTTTATTTATTAGACCTTTTCCCTTTTTTTATGCACAGGTCGGTAATAATACATTTAACTTGTCACCTTGACAATTTAAGCAAGGCTGCTCTAGAAACATTGTCTAAGGTGAATACATTACTAGTGATGTAAAAATAGTAATGTTTTATTACATTACTTTTTTTTATTAGAGCCGTTTTTGTTGCGTCAAAATTGAGCCGTGAAATATGCCGCGCAATGACCACAATGTGCCGCTAACCGGGAGTTAGGGTGGGGAGTGCTTATCCAGCAGTAGCTGACTGATACTGTGGTAGGGTGGGGTACAGTGGTGGGGTGCACTGTCCGCCAAATGTAAATCTGCCGTCAGAAATGTGCCGCGTTTGAGTGAACCTAAAATGTCTTTTTGAGACTATTTTCAAGCCCGTGGAGTATAGATGTTATTATATTCTGTTTATCAACATAAATATCAATATATCCAACATGCTCATCATTGTAGTTAATTCTACCATTATTGCGGGTGACGCTTTGGAGCGTTTTTAACTGATTTTCCACCAGAAATATTGATTTATCAAATGTAGGCCTACATAATTTTATCTCTAGTCAACCATTAATTATAAACTATAACACGTCTAATTTAAAAAGTAGGGGTATTTTGCATTCATTTGAAGCGGGATATGCGTCGAAAAAGCCTTCCTCAAATAAATAAAACACGCAGCGATTAATACCAACATAATTATGACAACATATATCGATTTTAATATCACTTGAGTGAAAGTCATAAACAGATTTAGCTAAATTTCAATATTTGCACAGAGGAAGTATAACAAAAACATGTTATTATTGTAAAAATAAAGAAAGGACCTGTGCTCGAAAAAACATTTAAAATGATAAAATAAAATATAGATTTATTATAGCAGGCGCAATACAAATGTCGTCCATTTGTAATCTAAAACTGCCCCAAAACATAATTTTATGTGTTTTTTCTACTGGACCATAAACAGTTACTGTAATTCTGTCTATTAACCCTCTCCCAACTTCCGTTTTAATTGTCATTCACCTGGAATTGTAGCCAATTGGACAAGAGTGCACAAAGGGTTAAAGTATAATTTTGTATAGATTGATGCTGAAGATAGTGATACCATTAAATTCAGAAACCGTGCGGTATTTCTAATAGTATTAATGTCTAAGCATTCCCTTAGAACATGATATTAGTATGGTTATATGTTTGAAATAGGCCTTAATGCTGATGCATTTGGTGAATTTAACATATTGTATTAATCCTGCCGATTTATTGTGATTCAGTAGAAGTCCCTCACCAGAATATTGTTATCAGGACCGGCCGTAGTCCTATTAAATTTATTTTGCCTGAGTTTGTGTCCTATTTAGGGGAAAGAGGGGTGCCGTGTGAGGGAAACGGTTGACATTTCTGTACACCAGTCCTTATGAACATGGCGAATATAACGTTGGAGGGGCCTAGGTTAAGTACTTTCGTGTTTAAGAAGTCTTCAGAAAAAAAATATTCACGATTATAATTATTCTTGGTTAAGAGCTTAAAGGCTTTTGGTTGGAATAATGTTGGCCCAGCCTCGCAGATGGTGGCCCAACATTATTTCACAATTGGGCAAATGTATCGTGTTATCCGGGTAGTGGCCTTTCGGGGCATAAAGCACCAGTGCAACAGACACCGCACAATCACCCAATTCTGTTTCAATGTTGGGCCAGCGTCGAATACGATTGACCGTCATTAAATCAGCAATGGGATGCGACGCTGGACCAACATTGAGCCGGTATTGGGTGGGTAGGCCTACATTGTCTATACCTATAGACGCTTACACTGACCAGCGATGGTGGTGGGAGAAATAGGGCGTGTTAGTCTCGTTTGACATGGGATCCACTTCCGGGTCCAGGTCGCCAAACCACGAAATTTTTGAGCCACATAGACAAAATTCCGTTTCGCAGTGTTCTGTGGTGCCGTTGTTCAAGTTCAATTTTGTCACTATTCTGACATTTGTTATTGTTGGACCCCAGAACGTTAATATGATACATGTATATTGGCCTGTCCGACTGTCGCCGAATCTTAACCCTTTAAACCCTCACGATGCATTAAAGCATCATTTTACATCCCTGTAAACAGACCTAATTTTCCCAAAACTAAGGCTTTAGAATGAAAATTCCCATAAAACTGGCTTACCAATACATTTAAATTTTCACTCACATCAAGTCATCTTCATCCACTACAAGTCGAGAATTGCGACAGCAATTCGCGGCTTGTAGTGGATGAAAATGACAATGGTAAAGTCAGGCTTGAAAGGGTTAAGCAAACGTGCAACTGATAAACACTCAAAATATGGTAATGTGTACAATATCCCGTTCAGCAGCATAGTTTTGATATAGACATTATAGTAAAATACGTTATTTTTTAGATTCTCATAAGTGTCTCACTGGTAACTATATGGAATAGGTCGTTCAAAACTACCCATTCAATTTGACTCGTCTCCAATTTTACCATCGAAAATTTTATTATCAATTTGGTGATTAATTAAATTGCATGCACTTAAATCGTCCCCTTAGATTGATAAGGAGTTAAACGCCCCTCCATAGGACGAAAGTGGTGTGTTGGTGTAATAACCAGCTGAATGAATTTATGTGTTTTTTAAACTAATTAAATATTATCTAGCTACGTTATAAAACCAGTTCAATTAACTTAACGCTTTTCATGTTTAGTGTAAAAACCAGTTCAATCAATTTATATGCCTTCATGTTTAGTGTAAAAACCAGTTCAATCAATGTATATGATTTATTGAATGGCAACAAAAGTCCTAACTTTAGTATCATAGGCAGATTTTTCAGTATAACTACTATTCTGTTCAGTGTAATAACCAGTTTAATCAATTTAGATCCCTTTATTTCTCTACTCGATTAGTATAACTACTTTTCTATTTAGTGTAATAACCAGTTCAATCAATTTAGGTCTCTGTTTCTTTTTATGTATATGGTCTGTCATTTATTTTAAAAACAAAGTCAATTAACATTAGCTTGCTTCTCCACCAAATGCATGTTTTTGCTGAGTCATGCTGCATTGAACTCCTTATTACCCTGAGGGGACGAAATACACTGTCTATATCGTGTACAACGTTGTCGACATGTCCTTACAATTCACCGAATAAACATCCACACTCCCATAACAGAAAGCCTGATACTAGCAAATTGGTAAAAAGCGATGTATTAAAGATTATTTTTACTTGTCTTGGTCTGAATATATTTCAATAAAAAAAAATTCATGAAGTAATGATAAAATAGAACACATTTCATAAGCTATAAATACAGGATGACATTGTTTAGACGCTGGAACAGCCAGGATCCCAGTAAACACAAAACATTTGTATAACATTTGCACAATGCTGGACCAGCGTCGAAGACGTTGGGCCGACATTGTACAAATGTTATACAAATGTTTTGTGTTTAATGGGATCTTGGAATGTATAATAATAACGAGCATCCTACAAGCACAGGGTCATTAAAGGTTAAACATAAATACATATTTTTTTCTTCTGATCTGCAGGCAACTGCCCTTTTTGCTACTTAATGGTAACACCTATTTGGCAACATTTCCTAATCACCCCATTGCATGTCGTCATATATTTGGTTTATTGAATGTACAACACACATGAATGTATAATGATACCAGAGATTATTTAGTATAAATAATCTCTGATAATACTCCGAAATAGATTTATGTGCAACATCTCTGATCTAAAACAACTCCGCTCCAAAATATTAGGCAGGCATGAATATCAACCATAATAAAATAATATGATATTACACAGGCGCGGATCCAGAGGGGAGGGGGACGCAGAGGCCCACGCCCACCCGTTTTTGTGCCAAATTCTTTAAAAGGCCCAAATTGGCCTAAATATGCCTAAAAACTCGCTCCCGAGCCACCCGTGCCCCCTCCTTTTCAAATCCTGGATCCGCACCTGCTAATGAAAATGAGAGAACGTTAACTCCCAAAGCGCCAAGTTGAATAATTTATTTTTAGCCGCTTCAAGCTGTGTTTCGCCCACTAAAAGTGGGTAAAATTACATATCGTCGCCTCGGAGCTAAAGGATCCTATCTGCCACTCTGACGAGTGTCAGATAGGATCCTTCAGCTCCGAGGCGACATTATAAGTCTAGGTACAATTTGAATCACACATACAGTTTGGGAAATTTAACCCTTACAGCACTAATTTTAGCTAGGGTTATCAGGAAACACCCTTTTTCAAGCTGATATTTTTTGTGATTTATCCACGTCAATGACTTATTTGTCATCACGGGAAATTGGGATGTGTCTTTGCGGTGACAATCACTGCCATGTCTATACTTCTACTGAGGGAAGGAAACTGTCAAGTCCTCGTCATTTTAAAAAAGAGAAATGGACTATGAAGACTTTTGTTTTCTACCAAACAAATGCTACCATGGCATATCTAGTTCGTGTAGCAAATTATTGATGAATTTTCAAACGGAAATCTCATAATCATTTTACAAACTCGATTCTGACAGAAGCACTATTTCCAACAAAATGAGACATGTCGTGAATAATACACTGCAGTATTCAGCTTACTATCATATTGAGAAGTTACTGCCTTTTGGGTTTACACGATAGAATAGTGGCGCTGAATAGCCCCTATGTTGAGAGTGCGGGCGTGAACAATAGGCCTAGTATGTTGAGATTGCTGCTTCCACGATTTCAGTGAGTTACCGACCTTGTATAGAAGACCAATGAGCATATGCTGACCCTATCCCATCCAGCTGTGTTTGTCATCATACGGTAACATCTGAAAACCAAAGCTTCTGACTGCAAACCCTACATGAAAAAAATCGTCCCAAAATCTTAGGGTAGGCCTATCCGCGGAGATCTAACGAGGAAATAATGTGGGTATCACTGCACAAAGTGTCATTACATAATTTGCTGATGAGAAGTTGTCGTGTATTAAGGCCTACTACCCAATCAGGGGCCGTATGCACCAACTGGAGGTTTGGACAAACCCCAGAGGTATCGCTGAGGTAAATTTGAAAAACGACATACCCCGTATGCACCACGCAGGGGTAAATGTCGCACGGGGGTAAATTTGGCAAAGTGCGGGGTTAAATTTACCCCTACTAGGGAGCAGGGGTAAATCTACCCGGTATGACTGGGCTGCCTAACTCATTTGCTGCGCGAGGCCCAGTCGCACTGACCGCCATTTTGTTTCCACAGCCAGCTGTGTAAAAATGACACCGGCGCTGCCTACCAAAAAACTCGGATGTCATGAAATTGAGACGAACATTTCAAGTGCCTACGAAAACTAGGCCATTTTCAGCAGGCGTAAACTTTTTATCATATTAGAACTATTACATTTAAAAATGGAGGTCACTGTGTCAGAGCCTTGCGATGTCATCAGGGTAGGGTAAATCGGCAACCACCGGGGTAAACGTCGCTATCATGATCCTAATCGTTATTCAAGACATGTGAATCCTATCGTATGGAGACCTATGACATGTGGATACTTTACAGAATGCTGCCGCATGCACTATGTTTTAAGCATATACTATTATTTTTTATTTGTTTCGTTCTTAGTTAACTTAAGAGCTTTAATATCGTACATTATAATTTTCAAATTATTATTGTAGATTAGATGCATGTAAATGCCGACAACATCTCAATAAAAAAGACTTTAAAACTAATAAACACAACATAAAGCAAACAAAATATTTTGCAGGAAGTTTTCATCTTTTTTTTTAGATAACGTGCAAATGTTGATGGTCGATCATATTCATACTACTTCAACTAGAAAAACAATCTAGTCTATATAAATTAGCATGGATATAAACCTATTTTCTAAAATCAATGGCAGGTATAAGATAATCATGTTTCGTTAATTTAAAACAGTATCGTTATTAGCAAGTTTACGACAAGTCTTCAAACATTATGTCCTCCGCGTAAGTATGAACTATACCGATTTTTAATTAAGAAAACTGCAATGGGATAAACAAATAGTAATACAATATATTTATTGGCACATTTTAATAATGTTTGTTTAAAAAAGAATTATTGTCAAACAAACAAATACACCAATAAACTGCTTAGTTATTTAATATGAAGTTAACAAAACACAGTTACAAGTTACCGTAAAAATCACTGAACGATTCAAAACGTGTGCAACGGAGTTACAATACACAGGCCTCCGTCATATACAAAATGAAAAGTTTAAATTTGATTGATTTTCATGTTTTTCTCATTGCAATATTTTATTTTTCTGACTTTTAACGAGAAAAAACATATTAAAGAGTGGAATCAACAGTCGCGTGTGTTATAAACGTATTTTTTATGGGTGGGATATTATTTTCATTTAAAGGCATAACAAAAGACAAATACATACCGCAATCATCTCTCCAGTGAGAAATAATTGCTTTAAATGCTTAAATATAACTAATTAAAATGACTGTTAAATTAATAAAGAAATCCATGGTTATAGATTAAATTATAATCAGGCCCTCATTGTAGTTATATATTTATTTATTTTAAGTCTCTTTGGACATCTCCTGATTGTGTCAAATCAACCTACTGGAAATTATACTGATTGTTATCCTGTTAATAAACTGTTTCCTGTTATATCTAAATCAAGTCAAGTGTTGAAGTTCCCTTTTTTCTACATCCACTTCACCCGCCGAAACTAAGCTGCCCGACTAAGAAAATAACCCCAGTATATCTATTAAATCTAGACCTAATAATTAAAGTCTATAATAGACCATACCACACCTACATAATTTTATCTCTAGTCAACAATTAATTATAAAATATAACACGTCTAATTTAAAAAGTAGGGGTATTTTGCATTCATTTGAAGCGGGATTTGCGTCGAAAATGCCTTCCTCAAATAAATAAAACACGCAGCGATTAATACCAACATAATTATGACAACATATATCGATTTTAATATCACTTGAGTGAAATTGGTGAAGTCATAAACAGATTTAGCTAAATTTCAATATTTGCACAGAGGAAGTATAACAAAAACATGTTATTATTGTAACAATAAAGAAATGACCTGTGCACGAAAAAACATTTAAAATGATAAAATAAAATATAGATTTATTATAGTAGGCGCAATACAAATGTCGTCCATTTGTAATCTAAAACTGCCCCAAAACATAATTTTATGTGTTTTTTCTACTGTACCATAAACAGTTACTGTAATTCTGTCTATTAACCCTCTCCCAACTTCCAATTTTCCGTTTAAGTGTCATTCACCTGGAATTGTAGCCAAGAGTGCACAAAGGGTTAAAGTATAATTTTGTATAGATTGATGCTGAAGATAGCGATACCATTACATTCAGAAACCGTGCGGTATTTCTAATAGTATTAATGTCTAAGCATTCCCTTAGAACATGATATTAGTATGGTTATATGTTTGAAATAGGCCTTAATGCTGATGCATTTGGTGAATTTAACATATTGTATTATTCCTGCCGATTTATTGTGACTCAGTAGAAGTCCTTCACCAGAATATTGTTATTAGGACCGGCCGTAGTCCTATTTTAAGTTTATTTTGCCTGAGTTTGTGTCCTATTTAGGGGTGTCCTATTTAGGGGTGCTGTGTGAGGGAAACGGTTGACATTTCTGTACACCAGTCCTTATGAACATGGCGAATATAACGTTGGAGGGGCCTAGGTTAAGTACTTTCGTGTTTAAGAAGTCTTCAGAAAAAAAAAGATATTCACGATTATAATTATTCGTGGTTAAGAGCTTAAAGGCTTTTGGTTGGAATAATGTTGGCCCAGCCTCGCAGATGGTGGCCCAACAATATTTCACAATTGGGCAAATGTATCGTGTTATCCGGGTAGTGGCCTTTTGGGGCATAAAGCACCAGTGCAACAGACACCGGACAATCACCCAATTCTGTTTCAATGTTGGGCCAGCGTCGAATACAATTGACCGGCATTAAATCAGCAATGGGATGCGACGCGGGACCAACATTGAGCCGGTATTGGGTGGGTAGGCCTACATTGTCTATACCAGGTACATCCTACAGACGCGTACACTGACCAGCGATGGTGGTGGGAGCAATACGATTACGGGCCAGCGTCGAATACGATTGACCGGCATTAAATCAGCAATGGGATGCGACGCGGGACCAACATTGAGCCGGTATTGGGTGGGTAGGCCTACATTGTCTATACCAGGTACATCCTACAGACGCGTACACTGACCAGCGATGGTGGTGGGAGAAATAGGGCGTGTTAGTCTCGTTTGACATGGGATCCACTTCCGGGTCCAGGTCGCCAAACCACGGAATTTTTGAGCCACATGGACAAAATTCCGTTTCGCAGTGTTCTGTGGTGCCGTTGTTCAAGTTCAATTTTGTCACTATTCTGACATTTGTTATTGTTGCTGACTAGTCCCATCAACGAACATAGAATGTGTGAGAGAAGTGCCAATCTATAGTCTCAGGTGAGTGTTGTTTCATCTTGTAAGACTAATTTGAATCCTAAATAACTAATTGTAAAATGCCGGGACCTTGTCTCGACACGGTTTTTTCGGTTATTGGGTACCTGCAGTCTAACCTTTAATGACGGAATATCGGAGATCTGTTAAATATGACACCTCCCAATTTCAATTCCTCACACAATTATCTTTAGTCCTGATGCAATTTGTTTACCATATTCGTAAAGATATAGACATAGTAGCAGGGGCGTAGCCAGGGTTATGAACATGTGTACGCACAACGCTAGGGGTAGGCCTACTGATTTACGGAGCTTTTCTGAAACGGAGAGGGTGTGGATTTTTCCTAATTCATTACTGCCATCTTATGGGGGCCACCCCTATACACGCTGCGCGCAGCTCAGCGGACAAGGCGGGGGGGGAGTCGGGGGGCCTCCACAAAGAAAATTTGAAAAAAAGACCACAAATGCTGGGATCTGGTGGTATTCGCGGTTAAGAGATTGATTCATGATTTTCTTTTTAATATGTTTGTAACATTTCAAAATTGAATACAGCAACACAATTAAAAAATTAAATCACTTTACTCAGTGATGATAGATTGAGATTTACTGATGTTTTTCTCTCAAGTACGATTATCCATGGATAAACTTTTTTTTAAAACATACGTGGCGGATCCGACATTTCAAGTGCTGCAATGGGGGGGGGGGGGCGCCGAATTTCATTTTGTAAGTAAATTTATAAAGAACATAATTGAATGACAACACCATGCTGATTACCTACATTTAGCAAGTTTAATAGCATTTCAAACAGATAAGATTTACTATTGAACACTCGGTCTAAGGATTAAATAAGAAAGCCAATCGCCTTCCTTTCTTAGACGCAAATTATTCCACTATGTAGTGTCTTTGTGAGCTGGACATTCTAAGCCTACTTTGGGATCCAAAAAAATCGAAGAAAGTGAAATAAATATTTTGCTTGAGGCAGAGTGTGAATTAAATAAAATATTGCAGATCGCAGGTGAAATAAATAATTTGTCCTGTTCAAAACCTCAACCCCCCCCCCCCCCCATAGTAATTTAATGGTGGTCCCCTAATTATTTGAATGCAAATACGTGTCACTCTGGTGTGCGGTAAAAATGTCATTGGTAAAAATGCCATAGGTAAGATTGCCATAGGTAAAAATGCCATTCGTAAAAATGCCATATGGTACAAATGCCATTGGTAAAAATGCCAGATGGTAAAAATGTCATTGGTAAATATGCCAGATGGTAAAAATGTCATTGGTAAATATGCCAGATGGTGAAAATGCCAGTGGTAAAAATGTCAGATGGTAAAAATGACATTGGTAAAAATGCCAGATGGTAAAAATGACATTGGTAAATATGCCAGATGGTAAAAATGCCAGGCCAAATTTTCGTAGAAGTCTGTTTTCGCCGTGCGTCCGTCCACCACTCTTGGCGAGATAACCTGTTTCTTGCATGTTCACCCTGCGATCTCTCCGAACACATTTAAAATAATTGTCAAGGATCAAATTCAGATTGGCCGCCTCTCAAACATTTATGTTCTTTCCCACTATCCCAATCGACTCGCAAATTTTTATTATATTTTTTAAACTGGGATGAAAATAATGCAGACCATATTCAAAATTACTGTTGCTTGGACAAGTTAGTTTTTTGTTTGTGCGCGCGACTAACTTGTCAGTTTTTATTCCCATACTTGGCCCATGTGTTTACCTTGACAACCCCAGATTGGTTTGAAAATGATGAGGACCAGATTAAAATGGATGGCGATCAGACCGCTCTCCAACATTTTGGAATAAAAGTGTGGATATTTGGTGTGGTCGATCATTGTGGTTATTGTTCGCAATTACATTTTTTGTGAAAAAACTTGTTTAACAAAGAGCTGACTATCTTTATTAATTGAAAGTGTTCTTCTGCACTTAGGGCTATTTTTCGGGTTGTGCTATCAGTGGTTTTTCGCTGATTACATTTCCATCATCTGCCATTTTATCATCTGGCATTTTTACCAATGTCATTTTTACCGTTTGACATTTTTACCACCGGCATTTTTACCATTGGGCATTTTTACCACTGGCATTATTACTGTCTGGCATTTCTACCACTGACATTTTTACGATCTGGCATATTAACCAATGGCATTTTTACCATCTGGCATATTTACCCATGACATTTTTACCATCTGGCATTTTTACCAATGTCATTTTTACCTATGGCAATCTTACCTATGGCATTTTTACCAATGGCAATTTTACCTACTACCCAGCAAACACCACACGTTAAACCAATGTTGGCGCAAGGCTGGTCCCCTTTCTACGAGCCCTATGAAAATAGCTACCATTAACCCAATATTGCTTCAACGTCATGTGCTTGCTAGGTAGGCCTCTAAGGCCTAGGCCTACAGATGTAGAACTAGTACACTTTTTTGTACCTGCAAATAACATGTCAAGTGGGCCCTTTATAATCATATAGCGGTCTACCCTAGACCAGGTGATCCCCTCACTGATGAAGACACAGAGCATGGACACGGAGACGGCCACCCCTAGAGGCTAGAGTGTGTGGAGGGGTTATAAGATGAAAGAACTATTATTTATAGGCATATCCATGATTTTTATTACTATATGAGCTGCCAGACAGTATACAAAACAGACTAATCTCACACATGCATATAGCCTACGAACACGTTATTTGATCATTATCTCTGTGTTATCTATAGTTACATGATTCGCTGTGATATAATAATCATCCTTGGGGGAGGGCCAAATGGGGGGGGGGGGGGGTTTGGAGGTCCTCCCCCAAGAAAATTTGAAATTTGCAAATTAATGTGTAACCGTTCGCGTACGTTGGGTATAGGGCGGTACACCCCTGAAACAGTAGCTGCCATCACTTTGTGACCAACTGAGCGATTACAGTGTTGTGATACCATTTGAGAGAGGGGTGTGTCACCTTGATGACGTATCAACACTAAGTGTTATGACTGATCGCACCTTTCTCAACCCAGGAGGTTTAATCGCGACTAACACGAATAATCTATTATACATATAGTATACTAACACACAAAGAACAATAAACAAGTATAAAAACAAGACAAACATTACAAATATTGTTACCTTTACAGTGCGGGGATCGACTTTAGTAGTCATGATGACGACTAAAGTCGATCCCCGCACTGTAAAGGTTATTGTATATTGTTTAATTACTATTATATAAAAAACGCAGCTTCAGTGTATGAAACGGATGTAGGCCTAAATGAAAAAAGACAAATCAGTCCATTGACTGCAAGCACTTATTATTGGGTGGTCATTCAACATAGCAGGGCTTCGTACAACTTTATTCCTATTATCATGATTATAGTAGCATTCTCGTTGAGTGACTTTGACTGGACGTTCAATATAGCAGAACGTCGTACCAGAATAAAATAGCTTCATACCCATTTATTTTTGGGTGGTCAAGCATGTAACATAAGCAGAACTTCGTATCCGAGTATTGTATATAGAAAAATTTTGTGAAAAACACCTTTAATTTTGGTACGAGTAGCATACTCATAGCAAAGAGAAAAGTGTTTTTAATGATCAATGCCATCGACGTTGACTGGGCCAATTTATTATAATAATAATAAATAATATTATTAGTGGTAGGCCTATACATAGGCCTAATTGTAACCGTGATAACCGTTACGCGTGTTAGTCACGGGATATAGGTGGAGCATATCATTACCAGGAGCAGCATGTCCGGAGAAGCCGCAAAAAAATAACAAAGAAGTGTAGGTGATATTATAACCGTGATAACTGTTAGGCGTGTTAGCCGCGAAAAAATAACAAAGAGGTGCCACATAGGTGATATTATATTCCTGATAACTGTTAGGCGTGTTAATCACGGGAATTACGTGGAGCATATCATCAACAGGAGCAGCACGTTAGCCGTGTTAGTTTGGTCAAGGAGAAGCCGCTAAAAACTAACAAAGAAGTGTCATATCACGGTATCCACCTGCTTGACCCTATGGTTGCGAAAAAAACGAACAAGTAATATTTAGAAGATTGTAAGATTATAAATAATAGCCTGAAAGATCAATAATAAACGGCAAGGCGCGTTGGGCATTAGCCCGTATAATGACAGTTTCAGCTGACAAGAGTATAGTATTTATGTTTCTTTTGGCTTGTATAAAAGTGGGGGGTGGGGTGGGGGTGGGTGAGTCGTATACAGTTACTTTGTTAAAAGTAAGCCTATCCTCAACCTGGACCTTTTTCACATGAGCTGCAAATTACAACACATGACATACTATCTGAAATTACAATAAAACATTTGTTCCGCTTGGAAGCTTTTCTCCCGGGGGGGTGGGGATCTTGCTTTAGTCGCCCTGAAGCCTACCCACACCACTTGCTTACTCAAGGGTTAATATACAGGTTATTTTAATTGTCGATAAAACTGAATAAAAGTATTATCATTGGCATTGCATAGGTTTTATAAAGTTATTTTTGCTCTTTGGCTCTAGTAACTTTAAATAACAACACTTGCATAATAGCCTATGTGTAATTACAATTGATAAAATATTTTATTCTTTTACAAGCATTAACTTTGGATGGGAGGAGGGGGGGGGGTGATCTTGCTTTCGGTGACAGGCTAGGATCTTGCTTCCGTCGCCAGGTGTTACACAAGTCACTCGCTTGCTTTTTGTGGTAGGATCTTGCTTTCGTCGCCCAGCGCACACAGTTTAGTACATGTTATATATGAATGAATGAATGAATGAAATCTTATATAGCGCATGTATCCAGCCGGCGGCTGTTCAGAGCGCTGTACATCGAAAGTAACTTAGCAAGGCCTGTTATCATTCAAATTCCAACTCAGTCTCCTGGGAGATATACAGCTGAGCTGCCATTGAGGCGCATCAAGCTATTTTCATTCCAAGCGAATTCGCCTTATGTGCCAAGTACTCACGCATTGTGGATTTTCTGGGGTCTCGCTGGATGGAAACTGCCTACGTCCATTGAGGTTCTTTTACGTCCAACTCTAGGTCAGTCAGACGAGCCATCTGATTTACGTGGTTCTCTGAGCCCCACGAGTGTATACAGCACCTGGCAGTCACCAGGCGGTCACCCATCCAATTATGAACCGGGCGCGACGTCGCCTAACTTCAGTGATAGAGCCAATCACGATGAGCGAACGCCGTATTCCGTATATATAACTTATATAACTTATATATAACTTATATAACTTATATACGTTTGCTCTCAGGGAAAGGATCTTGTTTTCGTTGTCTGCAATATAAAATTTTGATAAACATGTCATTATCAACATGATCAATGTTTTGTAGTAATTTCTTATATAGAAAAATAATTCGAATGGTACTTCCGAGTTCTACCATTAAAGGCTTGCTGTCAGTGCGGGGATCTTGCTTTCGTCGCCGGTATTATTTAATACATGTAATACAATACTACATTTTGTAAAAAAATTGATAAAATTATTTCTTATTTATACATTATATTTCCTACAATAATTCAGTCGTTGTAAATCATCAGAAATATTATGCTTATCACCTGAATTTTGCCTATATAGGCTTGCTTTCGGTGGGGATAGTTAATAGTTATTATATGTTTTTTCTACGAAATACCGATCTAAAGATATATTTCAATATACATTATTTACTAACGATATATGCGCATGATAAATCAATATAAAAATAATGTTTCACTTTTGAACTCTGCCTGTATAAGCTTGCTTTCGGTGCGGGGATCTTGCTTTCGCTTGCTTTCGGCAATTGGCTTGCTTTCGGGTTTCATCATCACCCCTTTAAACCCATAGCCTCATAGGCCTATCTTCGCATGCATATATGGCCTAACATGTTGTAGTCTAAATATATAGACTATAGTATAGGGCCTAGTCATAGCCTACATAGGCATAGTAGCAGGTTTTCAAAAGAGGCAGAAAAAAACCATTTGCCACTTTGGTCTCGTGGTTTATACAGAAATATTTCAGCGCCTTAGGCTTAGGGGTTAATAATAATAGGAGTACTTGGCCTACATAATTTTCAAAAAATCAGTAGTCTAGTAGGCCTAGGCCTATTCTAAACAATAGTTAAAAAGTTAGTCTATGTTTTAACATGTATTATTACAAATATAGCTCCCCTCTGACTAAACAACCTGTTAATTTTTTTCAGTTTCAATCGTGAAATTAAATCATGGTCAATTTTTTTAAAACTTTATGGATTGCTGCATATGACTAGAAATTAGAATTTGCTAGGGGCCTAATTTCTTGGAAGTCAAATTGACTGCTGCAAAATACATTATTTTATACAGCACAATCTAAATAGGTGGGAATGGGGATGAGAATTTGCAGAAATGAAAGATTAAATTAGTACATTTGGAAAAAAATGTGCCTGTTTACACTCTGCTATGAAAAAAATGTTTGCCTTTCTCATTGAAAAAAAAGGTTACATGTAGCTCTATTTCATTGGATTGTGTTTATTAATTGAAAAGTGTAAAATCAGGGATAACATTTGCTTTGTATGTATGTCACCAACCTACTCTTATGTTAATCATGGTGATTGCTCAATATTTTGCATGTGGGCATGTATACATTTCTCAGGACAAATATTCCACCAAAATATTTAAGAGTGAAATTATTTAGATGTGAAATTATCTTTGTACTGTAAAACTGTCAATATTAGATATAGATTATGTGATTATTGGATACCAGTAATTATCATACAATTTTTATGTTATTTTTGTATTTTTTGCAGGAATTACACAATACTCCTCAAGTTTGATCACTTACTTGGCCACCTCGAGTTCTGACAACACAGCATTCTTCATCACCATCTATAATCCACCAGCTGATGGGTTGGATTTGACCATGAGAGGTACCCTCAATGTTATGTTTGATTATTGTTCTATACCCCTTGTCACATATTTTAAGCTTGGTGCCCAAGCCGGGTTCCTGTCAAATTTCGTAAAATCGCCTTATTTGTGTTTTTGGCGTTCGCGACTCGGGTAGAAGTGTGACCGGGGAAAAATGACGATCATTTTAGTGTGTCAAAATATGGTATTGAGAGTGTATAGGGTTCACAATTTGGGAAAATGTGACATTTTGGGCCCAATTTCAACTTTGTTTTTCATTCCACTGCGTCATTGATTAATTTTTTCACAAAAAAATATGAGATGCAACACCAAGCAAATTATTTATAAAACTGAACCAATTATCTTAGCTTTATTTCAAATAAATTTAAATTTTCTAACTTATTTCTTTTTTTCTCAGTCATCATGTGAGTGACCCCACCCCCCTAAATTAGTAAAACTACTCGATAATGGTATTTTGCTTATTTGATATGATATAACATACTTTTACGCATGTATATGTTACAATTTAATATGTGTTTGAGTTTATGCTATATCTGCGGCTATGTTGATGTTTGGGTTAGATAATGAGGAGCAACATATATTGACATTTTGTGCCTTTATTAACCAGAAGTTACATCAATACGCTGGTAAAGCATTCGATCGTATTACTACATCAGTAATTATAATAATACCTCTATACTATGTGTGCTAGTGCAGCAGTAATTCCTATAACCTCATTCACAACAGCTTTAGCTACATTACTAAGTGTGCTAGTGCACGTGTATTTTTACAACCGCATTCCAAATACATTTAGCTACATTACTACGTGTGCTAGTGCAGCGCAGTAATGTTCACAACTGCATTCCCAATACATCTAACTACTTTACTATGTGTGCTAGTGCAGCAGTAATTTTTACAACCGTATTCCTAATACCTTTTACAGTTTCTAATACTATGTGTAGGCCTATGGATTTTTGAATTCAACAGGCTCTTCTGTTTCATTCATACATTTGCAGAATTTGGAGCAATAGTTTCCTACAATTACACCGATTAGTTGAGTGATTTTATTTGATGGCAAAAGCAGGTCAACTCCCATTATATATCCAAAATCAGTAGGGTTTAGGTTGGCTTTGACTTCATCAAGAATTGAGCACATTTGATAACTAATATAAAAGCTTCTGGAAATATGAGCTAGTAGAGCACCTTTTAAGAGTGGTAAGGGGTGGAGGGTGGTGTGTTAGCTGTGATGGTATGTATAACCATGATCTCAGCTTTTTTATGTCAGTTATAGCAGTTTGTTTTTTGAAGACTTGACACAAGTAAGATCCAGCATTTTAAACCTGTGCTTTGAAATCATACATTGCGATCAAGGATCCGAAACACTTCAGCTATACAACAGGGTTGGCTTTAAGGGCAGCTGCTTTTGTACCGGCTTTACTGCTATAATCACAGCCAGTCAGAGCATGTACAGCTGGTATTACTTTGCAGAAATCAGCACCCAACTTTAATGCTAATTTATGGATTGGGATGTAACGTCCTATAGCCTGAAACCATTGAAACCATAGCTCATTGAGACTTTTTCTCTCAAGCTCCCTCCAGTTTGTCACCAGCCTCAGCTGCCTCTGCAGCATGCAAGACAAGGCTAATGTCAGCCTCTTCATAAGGTGAGTTAAGTTCAGGCACATTGCGTAGTATTTGGTCTATCACTTTCGTTGCCATTCTATTATCTTGAATGCTGCCAAGAACGACATCCATGTAGTTTCCATTTTCTGATGCATGCTGTTTGATTGTATCATACATGAGTACTTGTAGATTTGTTTTGTTCTCGTTTAGTGGCCAGAAGTACTCCATATTTTTAGTTATTGGCGTGTGCATTTTAACTTCCTCTAGCCCAATAGGGGATTTCTCTGCATCTGTTCTGCGCATTCTTTCAGAGTCTTTTATGGAGCCATCTTTAGGGGAATCAATTACATGGTCTGTTCAGTTAGCCCGAGGAGAAATCACATTTGTAGTGTCCAATGTCCTTTCAATCAGCTCTCCAAAAGTTTATATATCTTTTAGGCTGGCCTTCCGCATATGGGCCATAATGTCTACCAGGTATGTGGTGGCCATCTGCCCAGAAGAAAGGGGCCCTGCGTAGTCTTCTGGGGAGAGATGTTTTTTCCAGTTCATGCACTAGCTCACTCTTCGTAGATTTTTGCATGAACCCGTCGTCACCAAACAGTGGACTATTCCCCGTTACATCATAACGTTACATCATAAGCAGCTCCTCCATTGTAGGGCTATGTCTACCATTTCCTTAATAGCACCACACTTTTCCTGGTGGACTTCTTTGTTGTGGACTTCTTAAAATGGTTTGTTTTATGCGGGTACTTCATAATTTTGAGGTTTGCTCGGGAGATCCCGTTGAAGATATTTTTTTTGTCACAAAACGCTCCCTCCGATGTTTGATGTACCTATCATGACCAATTGTTGGAGCCTCAAGAATTTGGTTTCTGATTTGATCTGTAGCTTTTTCTTGTGTTAAAATATGATGTAGTTCGGGTACCAAGACCAGTTGGTTGATATGAAATGGGTTCTCATGTCGCGTGATGAATGTTAATATATTTTGTTTCAGTAGGGGTGAACTCGTGATGTAATCTGAGATCTTGGTTTTTGCATTTTTATTCCACTAACTTCTCGATAGAGGTTTCAAACACCTAGCATTTCATAGTGCATATATCGTCTCCCACTCTGCTACAAATTTAGCTTATTGTGTCTTTCCCGTGTCTCCTCTCGGACTTTTCTTTGATCTTTTAATACTTTGCTCTAAAGCTAAATCTAAGCCCACTGCATTGAATTCACCGATTGCTCGCTTCACTACAAACGGTCCCACCATGATGTTCTATGTACCTCTGGCGCAGTAAGTGGAAGTCGCCTCATATCTTCCAGGTAGGTTTCTCCCCATCTCTCTCAGTTTGTGGCATCCATGGCTTCAAAGAATTTGACTGCCTTCTGCACAAAATTGAGGTGCAGATTCCACATCCCTCTCCGTCTCCTCTAATGAGATTTATTGCAATTGTGAATGATTCTACGAAATTATCCCAGTATGTGAATGTCTCATTTTTTTGCCAGCAACTTCTCGAATTCGTTTGATGCTTTTTTCATTGCTTTTGAGCTCTCAATGACGGTTGGACACAATATGCATTTTTCAGTTCACTGTCTGCTTCAATGAAGGCGAGGCTCAGTAGATTGAAAACAATGGATAATGGGAATTATATAAATTAAACAAAAATTAGGATACATAACTGAAATACCCATCCCTATATGAGAACACCATCCCGAATAAATAAGAAAAAAAGTTAAAAAAAATGAAAAAATAGTAAGTAAAAGTCCTCTTTATTTCATTTAAAAAATAACTGGACTACTCGGGGCCATTGATAATGGTGTATATACGTAGTAGCAAAGGTCATAAAGTAACCCCAAGGCCAAATAAAGGTATATTGCAAAATTGGGAGGGGGGGGGGGTAGAGTTGCATTAGAGGCTTTTGAGAAGCTGCCAATAGTAACACCATTATGCTCAAATTTTAGCTGACAGATAGAAGCAGTTTGTGCAATCAGTGGTAAAGCAATGAAGTATATCACTATTTCACAAAAAAATAATTCGTGACATTCGGAAATTAAAAACAAAGTCAAAATTTAGTCTGAAATGTCACATTTTCACAAATTGTGAAAAATACACACTCTCAATGCCATATTATGACACACCATGATGATCGTCATGCTGCTCTGGTCATTTTGGTACCTCATATGTATGATTTGGGGCATTCTGCCCCACGTAATCCCAGAATATGTGTTTTTACCCGAGTCGCAAACGCTAAAAACACAAATAAGGTGATTTCTCAAAATTTGACAAGAACCTGGCTTGGGCACCAAGCTTAAAATATGTGCCAAGGGGTATAGAACAATAATCAAACATAACATTGAGGGTACCTTTCATGGTCAAATCCAACCCATCAGCTGAAGGACTACTAATAGTTACTTAATGCACTGATGAGCTAGACAACATATTTTCCTTTCTTTTAGTCAGGCAGATATGTGAAATATAGCTAACAATTGTGGATTTATACATAGAAGCATGACATTTGGCACATGTCTAGACTATGGTCCGGGCGAACTTTTTAGCTATGGGGCCACCGGAAGTAAGACCTGTGTAAACTTTGGCAGCCATTTTTCAAAATGGCGTCCAATACGCACTGGTGACATGAGAAACTTCAAATACTAAGGCAAAACAAGCAGTTATTGGCCTTGCAAAATAGCAACTCGGCAAAATAGCTGCGCAAAAAGTCACAATATACCGTTATCATCATAACCAACTTTCCGCTGATGTTTTTGAAAGCATTATTCTTTTTGGTTGGTGATAAGAAAGCTCACTTTGCCATATTATATTATGATGTTGCAAAATGCAGATTGTTTTTAGTAAAAATTGCTTGTATTTCAGGCGTGATGTAGGCGGAACGGAGGAAATATTTGATGATTTAGCATAATATTGTTGGTAAGGACATATGGTGGTTCCATTTGGTCACTTACACTTAGGCAATACATTAACAAAAATGATCTTTCCAGGATTCATCTATTCTTTTAATATGTGGTGATGGTGGTTAAATGGTGGTGGTAGACGTAGATATATAATAGTCATGTACAAAAAGTATAAGATTGCCGATCCACAGCAGGCTGGTCCGTCTCATACAGCCCATAACTGACTGGACAGTATGCTGTCTTTGTCGGACAGTAACTCCCGAATCAATGCAGTGCTCATATGAAAGCAAGCCGACTAATGTCAATGCTGGTCAAGGGTACTCAACTGTTGCAACAAACATCATACGCTTCAATGAGTTGCAGGCTTTGCCCATACTAATTAATATTAGGCGCCTCGCTGAAGGCAAAGGCATTGAAGCCACTATGTTAGAACACTTGGCCAAGTGGCACAAATCCTGCAAAGGGAAATTTAACAAGTCAAAGCTAAAAAGAGCAGAAAAAGACATTCTGTTAAAGACTGGGACCCCAGTTTAGGTGCTTCTAAGAAATATACTAGACAACGTGCTACACACAAAGCATCGACAAAATATGTCTGCTTTTTCTGTGGAGATGATGACAAAGTAGACACACTCCACGAAGCAGCCACTTTTGGGCTCAACCAGAAAGTTACAAAATGTGCCACAGATCTTCAAGATCAACAACTACTGGCTAAACTCAGTGCTGGGGACTTATGACAGATTTAAAGCCGAGCAAGCCCGAAAAGGCAAACAAAACACAACTGACAATCTCAGCAGAGATGGCGCTCTCGCAGAATTGCTAACATACATCGATGAATCGAGGATGGATGAAGATTTAGCTCCAGTCTTCAAGCTTGCAGACCTTGTAAAACTGTACCCTGCGCGGCTGCAGCAATTTGGCATTGAGCAAGACACTCGTCCACAAAGCACTGACCTGAAAGCTTACAAAGAAGGGCGGGATGTACTCCTTGCTTTTGACAGAGGCATGGGAGCTGCTCTGCGTAAGTTCTACAAGGAAGATTTTGATAATGAAGCCATCTGTCTGGCATGAGCAGCCAAAATTGTGCGAATAGACATTTTACAACTGCAGGCTACATTCACAGGCTCATTCGATGAGGCATGTCAGGTCAACTCTGTACCCCAGTCACTTCTGACAATCGTAGCCATGATCCTTGATGGTCTCAACATTCAGTCCCGATCACAGTCAAGCGGTGGTACACATCAAGCATCGCTAAGTGTTGCTCAGCTTCTGCAGTACAACAGACTGGCTAGAGGACACTGGTTGGGTGGAGGCTCTTGTCCAGGCCAAGGTGGCATCTGCAGACATGCCTGTACATACTACTCAAACGGTCTCATGCCCACTACCAGGGGTCCCTAGAGCCAGAATGCCACGCAGAAACGTTTGATGACTGCTGTGCCCGATAAAATCAGGAGATTCCACAGTTATATTTCTGGCACACAGCTCTCCAATTTGAGCTCCTCGTCTTTAGCCTCGTCAGATTTCTACGTGAGGCAAACTTTGCTCTGTATGTGAACTGCCTGACCAAGCTAACCCCATGGTTCTTTATCACACCAACTATGCAAGATGGATGCCAGTTCATATTCGAGACATGGTCAGTCTAAGCACAATCAACCCAGAAGCTGCCATGGAGTTCATGAATGGCAACTTCACTGTTCGCAAAACCAGCCGAGTGTTGTCCTTCATGGCTCTGGACCAGGCACATGAGCAAAACAATGCCGCTGTAAAGAGTGACGGTGGTGCTGTTGGACTTACTCAATCCCCCTCGGCCCTCGGACGCTGAATGATCGCTGGTCCTGAACTAATGAGGATGACTAGTGAGTTTGAGTCATCCCTGGAGAGAAAAAACAACAAGTCTCTGGATACCAGCCACCATGGGCAGACCAAGAGTTTCCAGATGACTTTTGGAAAACAGGTCAAATAACTGGTTGATGTCATGGAAGAGATGGGCAACCCATTCCTGGAGGAGACTACTGATTTCCTGAGACTTGATACCAGGGACATCGTTGACTGTGGCATCTTCTGTACGTCAGGCTGAGACGATGGGCCCGGAACAGTATCAGACTTTCATGACTGATCCATTGGTGGAGCAAACAACTCACACCAGGGAACCCATAAAGAAAATCAAGTTGTCACTTTTCAGTCGACCCCCTCAAAGAGAGAAATCCAACACAAGCCTTCAAGTTTCATCTTTGAAGAGTGACTGTTCCCGTTTTTCGCGGCTCTACATCGTATGTCAGTCAAGAGATGGCAACCTACAGGACTTTTTTAAACATGAAAACCAAGCATGTCCTTCATCTTTATCTCAGCTTGGCAAGCTCAGATCGGGAACCATGGCAGATCTCTTGGGATGCCTAGAGAGCAACTGTGCTGCAGCCAGAGGTGAAGCCCCCATGATCTGACGTCACAATCCTCGATGGAGCAGTGGTTGTCAACTTTCTCAAGCCAAATGCCGCCAAGACTTTTGATGAATATGCAATGAAGATATCCTTACCCCACGTCCAGGGTCAACTGCAACATGCCAGTCTGGCCGACGTGGTCTGGGACCAGTACGGTCCAGTAAGGCGGCCTGAAATTCTGCGGGTCGATGCCAACAAAGCAGAATTGTTTACCTGCTTAGCAGTACACCTCATCCACCTTGAAACAGAGTAGCAAGTAGTCACCACAAATGGTGAGGATGCCCTGTGCAATCACCCCCGAGACGTTAGCTCCCTCGCCCAGTGCAACCAATAAGAGGCTGATAGCTGACGCTACTCCAACTTTCCTGGCTCTGTCTTCAGGCCCAGCAGAAAAAACTGATGACAATGTTGCCGTGCTGGAACACTTCACCATTTTGCTGCATGACGGAACCAGCGACCTTACCAGCATAGATGAAGCTCAAAAGGAGCTGTTCACCAAGAAGGGGAGAGCGATGGATGCCATACCACCAACACGAGGTGCCTTGGTGCAGCACATCAAGAGGGCAGTCTACCAGGAGGGAAACTGCTGGGGTCAGGCCACTGCAGGTGCTCAAAAGCTGACTTCCCTAATGACTAGGGGTGGGCTGAACCACCTAACTGGAAACCGCTGTGGACCACAAAAGGCTGCAGATTACGATCCGAGTGCAATAAAGCAGCATTGAAGTGCACTGCCTTGTGTCAATGCAGTGGACAAGACTGTGATGCGTAAAGCACCCACCCCCCCCCCCCCCCCCAGATAGCCCGAAGAACATTGACTGTTCACAGCACATTTATGTACAGTATCACTATCCTGCAGCCTCACTTGAAGCTCAGCTTCTTTCAGTTTATGTTATATCATTAAAGGGTGCTATTTGGATGAGTTGAATCATTCAATCATCATTGATTGTGTTCATTATGCAAAATGCTATGCGACCGCAGTGTTTTTTTGGCGGCCATTTTGAAAAATGGCTGCCAAGTCTCAAATAGACAGTATTTCGATTGGCCACATAACTGTGAATTTGCCTATACACATTGTCTACTATTTGAATGAGTTGAATCATTAAATAATCATTGATTGTGCTTCATTATGCAAAATGCTACGCGACTGCAGTGTTCTTTTGCAGCCATTTTGAGAAATTGCTGCCAAGATTTTAATTGGCCCCATAGGTATAAATTTGCCTAGGCACATTGTCTACACATGCTGAAAATTTCATGCTTCTATGTATAAACCCACAATTGTTACACCAATCTGCCTGACTATTTGCAATAAATGATCATTATATCATGATAAAAAAAATCTTCTAGTCTTAGAAGTAAAGATCCAAGATCTGTCGACTAGTCTGAAGCTAATACTGTGATTCATTAGATTTTATAAAGTTGTAATTTAAATAGACTACTCTTTTCTCATTTCCATTCAACTTTAGATGTGAAGAGCTGATGCAACTCCCATTTCATTCTGAATGAAAAATGAAATTCGCGTATTTCTTATTTTAAACATGCATGTCCGAAATAAGAAATCGGGAATTTCGGCTCTATATCTAGCCTAACTGGTAAATGCGCTGCACAAAAATTAAAAACTTTTGCTGTTCTAGTCTATAGACATGTTCACATCATATGGTCATATTAAGAAGCCAAAATAAAATCACCGATTTTTTGACGATTTTAGTCTGATTGAGTCCCTTTAACCTGTTGTTAGCACACATTTTAAAGTGATGAATCACATAATACCATGTCCTAACGATATACCGCGGCCATATTCTGACAATAAAATGCCATATTCTGACATTATACTGCCGTACCCCGACATTGTTATACACATCCTGATCCTCACATAGTCATAGTACCATGTATCTTGATATAATAATGACGATACAGTGTCATATCTTGACTTTATAGTGCATATTTTCCCATTTTTGTGCCATATCCAGATATTTACATGACATTTAATGATGCCAAACATGCATATTCCTACATTATAATGCAAAATAATGACATTTTAATGTCATATCATGAATAAAAAATACTTATCCTGATAAAGAAATGTCGTCCCTTGACCATAGACTACCCCACATCCTGCCAAAAAAATGACATTTCTAGACAAAAAATGCCACATGGTGACGCAATGCTGTCACGTCCTTATATTACAATGCTATGTTGGCACATTAATATGCCAGATCGTGATATCATATTACCACACATCCTTCAATTATGAGGCCATATTGTGTCATTAAGCTACCATATAGGCTACTGATATTATAATCCTGTATAGGCCTACTGACATTAATATGCCACATTTTGATAATAGCTTAGTATTATATGATATAACAAATGGTATGATCTAATGATATGAAGCTATATTATGACAATAAAGTGGCATATCCTGATATTATGCCATATCCTGACTATATAGTGCAATCTCCTGCAATATTATTGTCATATCGAGACGTTAAAGGGCCATAACCTGACATTAGAATTCCACATATTGACTTTATAATATTATATCCCGACAGTCAAATGTGATATCCTGACATTCAAAGTTCATATCTTGACATTGAAATGTCATATCTTGACATTAAATTTTATATCCTGGTATTTTATTGTCATATCATACCATTTTAGTTCAAAATCTTGACCATAAAATGACATATCTTGACATGTTAAAGCGACACAATCAAGCCAAAAATCGTGCAAAAGCCAAAATTTTATTTTCGCTTCTTTAGAATAATTTGTGGGAATCTTTTAAATTTTTGGCTTGCTGCGGCAACGTAGCAAGTGTGCCGAAAGCCACATTTATTAGTTATTCCGGTATTTCTTATTTTGGACATGGTTGATTATTGGCGTATGTCAATCACTGTAATTGATCGTTGTGTCCATAATCGTACGCCATCGCATTCAGAGTTGGGGTCAATTACTTTTTATCAATTCCAAATTCCATTCCAATTCCTTTTTATCAATTCCTGAGTCAAATCCAATTCCTTTGGTGTTAAGAAAAGTCAATTCCAATTCAATTCCAATTCCTAAAAAGTCAATTCCTCATGAATTCCACCCAAAAATGAGACTTTTAATACAAATAGAACAGCTGTATAATAACTTGACATGAAAAAAATAATAACACCTGATATAAAATTATATATATTATTCATTATCTTGTAAACATATTTAAACATGTTACACTTACTAGACTTTAATATTAGTAGGGTGGAGTACATCTTTAATACCTGATGTAATAGTTGTGTGGACTAACTGTGTAGACTAACTGTTACTCCACAATTGCCATCAACACGGCCGTGTAATTAACACAATGTCTCGCGACGAGCCGTGCTACTTGAAACTCTGATAAGTCTGACCCTGTGGTGGCTACGGCGTGTCGACCCACACCTCGCTCAAATAAACTTGTATTAATAATAATAATAATATATTTATTTCGTACTCAGGGTACATGTACATGCAATGGAACAATAACATTTAAAGTGTAATTATGTGAATATATAGAAAAATCACTCGGTGCACAGAAGATCGATCCCAGATATTATGTCCTCACGTGGTATGTTACCTAAATGTACATTGTTTCTTAGTGTCAATAATTGATTAATACAGGCTGATACAGCGACAACATCGTCATCAGGCATGTCAAATTGTAATGAATGTCTGGACGTAGGTACATTATGGCGTGATATATTATACAGAAAAGATATATGGCTGACACTATTTGAAACGGCGGAGCTGCTGCCTTGCATTGTAAGATTATGACATATTTTTATTATTTCATTTTCAGTCTGAGCATTCTTATTTACAAAATTTACAAAACGTTTATGGAGTTGAACATGTATGGGTTTAACATCCCACAATACAGGTAATATAATTTTATGAGTTTTATTAGGTAGTCCATTTATTAAAAATAAAGCAACGTATAGGATCTATTGTTGTATTTCAATTGATGCAATTATTCACATTATTTATTTTCCGATTATACTATTTTTTAATATCTAATTCTAGCGTGTGGCGATTAAATATACCCTAAGAAGATATATCAGGATAACCTCTAGGGCACAAAAGGCATATTAGCGAAGTAATCAAAGGGTCAATTAGAGCGCTTGGCTACGTTGCATAACTTCCTTCCTACTAACACTGGATGTTATCCCAATTTTGCCTTAAAGCTGCCCCACCGTCTCCAGCGCTTTTCCAATGTTAAATCAGCATTGGCTCAATGTCTGTTGGAAACGCATTCGTTTCAAGGTCCCGAAATTTCTTTTGTTCTACTAACTCTAGGGACAAGCGATAGTTATGTTCTAAGCCATTCATTCACCTAAGTCTAATCATGACTGGTGATTGATTTATAAACTATAGACGTCCAAATGACAAAAATATAACAAATACGAGAACTAAAATTATGCCCATGCAGACAAGTATTACTTTTTAAATACAAATGTTAAAAAATGCTGTTAAGTGACACAAAAGTGGTAGTTAAACAGTGTGATCATGCTTGCGCGAATACATGTATATAAGGAAAACAATAATAAAATAATAGTACAATTATTTCCAGAACTTTAAGCCAGCAAACACGAAACATTGACCCGATGATGATATAATGTTGGCTCGTCGTTTGCGATGATGGCCCAACATTAAACCAACGCCGGCTCGGCGTCTCATTTTGCTGATAATTCAGCCACTCGATGGTAATTCTCTAACACTATATACACAGTAGGTGTTGACGCTAGTTGAGTTGTCATGAGTCGCACTTTTCGGCAAAACTGTTACCGGCTGGTTACACCAGTCCGCGGGAGTAAATCAAACTTGGTGTATACAAGTAACAACAAGTAGCAAGTATATACGCACACACCCACCAATCTCTGATTGTTAGATTGAATTGCTCCAAATTAGCAGGAGCAATCTTGTTACAAATATTATTTGGATTACACATTACAGTCTTATTTAATCTTCATGGCCATTAGTTATTTAAAGGAGTATTTTTACATTTATATAACTTAAATAAAAGCTGTTAACATAATTTAGGCACTAGGCCAATATAAGTTTATTATTATTATTATTATTATTATTATTATTATTATTATTATTATTATTATTATTATTATTATTATTATTATTATTATTATTATTATTATTATTATTATTATTATTATTATTATTATTATTATTATTATTATTATTATTATTATTATTATTATTATTATTATTATTATTATTATTATTACTATTATTATTATTATTATTATTATTATTATTATTATTATTATTATTATTATTATTATTATTATTATTATTATTAATCACATATACACATATCAATCAACATAGATCAGGTAAAATTATACTGCAATGATAGCTCCACATGTGAAGCCGCCGCTCGCAGAGCGAAGCTATCGCCCGACTCGGGGGCCCTACCTGGGGCTAGGTGAACAACAGTTTTCTTCACATTCTCATTTGTGGTCGCTCAACGCGCCACGTCCTAATTTAATTATATCGCCCAATAACGACCCCTTGTAACAACAGCGACATTCTCAATTCCAAAGTGGTCCTAAGAAATGAATTTCACTGACCTTACTATCATGTAATACCAGTTTATACAATTTTAGTGTGATATCACAAATTTTTTGAGATCGAGTGAACTTAATAGTTTTATTTACATAATAATAATACACTTAAAATGGTGCCGTTTTCATAATACATCTATGTTTGTTTCATAACACACTACTCTAGATTAAATAGTTATTTAGTGATCTGCCAATCCTGTGTTGTTATTTGTTCAGACCGTCATCTTATCATTCCATTTACGAGCTGCGATTAATTCATATCCGAAATAAAATTATGATTATAGTGTGCATCATTTTTCTACGCGGATTGATAATCCACAAGAATCTGTTTCGATGATTGCTAAGTTTATTTCAACAATTCAGGCCTCGTAAAAATAATCGCCTAAATGTGTTACGAGGGTGATTTTTATAATGTGACTTAAAATATTACGTTTAATGTGTAATAATTGGCGACACAATTCCTATTTAGAGGGGTACTGTACTTAGTTTTCGAGAACAAGTGCATGCACTTATATTTGAACATAAAACAATTTTAAACCATTCCTAAAACATGCGATTTTCACTTATAAGTACATGCACGTTTATGCACGGGCATAATTTAGTATTAATATCAATATGGAACTCACATAACTTAAGAATCCTGCTTGTAACAAGACGCTTTGTTAATAGTATAGTGCATCCTGAAACTATGTGTTGGTCACTGATTAAAGATCACGTTTTGAAATCGTCTGCAAGTCTTACATTTTGGAAAAACATCGCTTTTCTATATCTCGGGATAGGCCTACAATAAGTAACCACAAAGAAAAAATTTGCATACTAGTATCTTGCCGGGTATTTATTGTGAAAATGTGTGGCTCACTGACATTATTCTCCCAAAAATGCAACTTGTTTGTGTTGCAGGTGATTTTTTCGATGTTTTTTTAGTTTAAAATTAGCTTTCAAAAGCAATCATCGGCTGAATAAAATATGGCATAATTATGAGGGTAAGACGTTACATACGCATACATGAGGGATACCCACTGTCAGGATTGGTTTTAGAACATATTTAGTCCATCTATTTGCCTGGGCCCATACATGTAGCATTATCAACAATATATAAATAAACTGATAATTAAGCATATGAGCGGTTCAAATATTTTGATATATCTATCGTGTTCATTACACATGTTACATGTAGGCTTAGCTTGTGTAAATGTTATCTGCAAACGTTAATTCTCCGAGTACGTTTAAATCACGCGACGGATAAAATATTATTTATACATGTAGGAATAATCTGTTGTATCAGAATCATTTATAATTAATTATTTCTACATCAAAATATACAAATTAATATACGAAGGATATACTTTATATACATAGTAAAACAGGAGGCTTTCACTAAGCAGAATAGTCGCTGGCGTTGATTTTGGTAAGGAAATGGCATATTGACGACACCACGGAAACATTATAAAGCACGCTTTATTTCAAACTCGACAAGGTGGGTTGCATATTGTGTGAAAATATATTTTTTGTGACTTTTCCAGCGGTATATCTTACTTGATTATACAAAATCAAATGTCCACATAAAATATTTGCAATATTATGGGTTATCGTGCCTCTCTGATTCAATTTACGAAAAGTGACATTGCGGCCATGCTGTTGTGATACAGATGTACGTTATATTTATTGATATAGGATCACGTCGTGCACAACGTACATGAAACTAGGCTTTCCCACCTATTTACGGTGCCAAATACAAAATGACATGGTGTCCTGTATATTCTGGTTGTGCACATGGTCTCACCACCCTAAATGCCAGTCCCATTGAAACACATGTAAACTGCCTCAATTCCGCAGGCCGATTTCACCACTTTCAAACCTACTAGATATTTAGTGTGACATATCAGGATAAAGCTTGAGATGTCCTTGTTCGAAATCAGGCCCGCTATGGGTATGCTTACCAGACAGATTTTGAGCTACGCCCCCTAGCGTGTAAAAAAGATCACTACTTTTCAAATTGGGCTAATATCCGTACTCTCTTTCACAGAACAGACACACATCATTTTAACCCACTGTATCCTTGCGAGATTATCATCAAACAGTTATATCTGATATCCTTGACAAAGACGATAACGTGGGCTTATTAAATATTCACAAAATTATGACTTCCATATATTTTATTTTGTTTAACTAGAGGTTGGAACAGCCGCATTAAAAATATTTTGTGTGATGACACCTCCCTGGATTTAGGCATATTTAGAGTGGTGAGAGCATATGTAGAGATATAATTTTCTTAGTTTATTTTATTTCGGCCTGGTATGAAGCTTGAAGGTGTTCTGAGCAATATAGTTTTTGAATTAGGCAAATATATTGAAACTGTTGCCCTCGGAGCCCTTTCAATAATTATTGATATCATGAAAATCAGCTTCATTTTTGTGAAAGTCGCATTGAATAAAACAGTTAAATGAAGTGGCTATTCCCGCCTCTATTTCGTCACACAAAGTCGTCATGGTTACCTTCTATTTCGAAAATTGTTGTTGAAATATGCCACACATATTAGAGTGGACTGTCATTAGTAGCATCCATACTTTAATTCACTATATTTTCTTTTTATTTTGGCCCATATGACAATCAAACTACCAACCAGGCATTTTATCCATGACTTATATCATCAAAAACACGGCCTCTTCAGATCTCTTCTAGACATAGCTATCACATTTTTTCACCAATTATATATTTTCTAATAAAAACTATTACACTTAGATTGTTACAGCGATGGTAAAACTCAATAAAATATAGATATCAAGCTGCAGATTTGTTATTAAGCAGCTGGAATATGCCAAGAAAAGACCAGAACACGCAAATCCCTTGTGTCTACTGATGGTCTCACCACCCCAAATGCCAGTCTCATTGAAACACATGTAAACTGCCTCAATTCCGCAGGCCGATTTCACCACTTTCAAACCTATTAGATGGGAGCTGGATCAGACATCTTGTTTGAGAATCTCTCAGAATCTTGACATTTATCTACGATTTCATCAAGTTTTAGATTTTGATTTTACTTTTTAAGAGTATAATCAAGTAGCGTGGTGTTCAGGGCGCAGTTTGATCTGCGTATTAAGTTTTAAAACCTTGAAGTTTTAAACTTCTGAGGTTTTTCTTGGCTGTTTTTTTTCTCAGTCAATTATTTCTCGCGGGAAAACCGCTTCCATCCGGGTTTTTCCGTTGCTTATCACACGATCGCTGGCTATTTTCAGCGATTCTACTTCCAAATATCTGTTCGCATTTCCCCTGTAGAGTTAAATATTAGTCTGTTGTGCCTTTTCTTTTTCATGTCTTAATTTAAGTGTGAATTTGTAGTGATCTGCAGTAAAGTTTGATGATTTTAGGCCTAGATCTGAAAGTTAGTCTTAGAGTTAGAAGTTATAGGTAAATTTTGACTGTCCATCTCTATCAGTATCAATATCATGTAAAGTCAGACTGTGTCTGTACAACAGCAAAGACACCATGTTTTTGTTTTGGGGCATAGTCTAGTTATGTCTCAAGGTAATTGAAGGTTAAACAACTATGTAAACACTAATGTGAATGGTGGTCTTGGGGATTTAGATGATGTACACCTGATGGGTATCCCTGGAGCGAATGTACCACGTATTTGGGATAATGTCAGGCTCAATCCCATTTTAACTAATCTCCAAAACTCCTTTGTTATCCTTCAAATTGGTGGGAATGATCTGGATGCCATAAATGTGCATCCAGTTGAACTGGCAAATGAAATAATGAATTTAGCACCCAGATTAACGAGTGAAAAAGGTGTCAAGACTGTTCATGTATGCCAACTGTTATACAGACGTCAGGCCGTTTCTTCACGATTCATTTTGAGAGCTGGATACAACTCTCTGGTGGATCGTGTAAATAGGGAACTAGAGTTTCTATGTCAATTTTTTCCAAAAATAATTTTTTGGAAGCACAAAAAAATGTCCTCAAATTGGCACTTAATGTTAAATCACGATGGAACCCATTTAAACGACTTTGGTTCCAAGAAATATTATAGATTAATCCGTGGAGCTGTCATTCAGACAATAAAAGGCTAATTTGATATTTTACTGACATTTATTGTATAAATTAGAAAAAAGGACTTTGCAATGGGCTGAGTTCTTTAGGCAGGTTCTTTCACCCGTCAGACATGTGATATTTAAAAGGGTAATTTGATATTTTACTGACGACGTTTATTGTATAAAGTAGCGAAAAAGGACATGGGTTGAGTTCTCTAGGCAGGATTTTTCACCCGTCAGACATGTGATATTTTCACACATCAGACAATTGATGTCGCAAACTTTGTTCACTTGAGCACACACATCGGTGTCAAAGTTATTGATTTTTACATGCCACACAATATAGTTTTAATTGTTAATATGTATGTTGCTGGGATCATAAAGGTGTTAGGTCATAAGTTAATGTTGTTTCTGAATCATAAGGTTCTGTATGATTATCCTTTATGGTTATTAGTTTATCTATCACACATATTAAGTCATAGGCTTTGATCACTTGAGCACACACATCGGTGTCAAAGTTGATGACTCAGAATTAATGTCAATTGATGTATATAGTTTGTATATAGTTTGTTAATAATTAATTGTTTTGGAATGATAACGGTTTTGCAATTTTATTATTATATCTGTAATACATAGACTACTCAGTAGCAAACTTTGTTAACTTGAGCACATACATCGGTGTCAAAGTTGTTGACCCTCACATGTTACATAAGGTCGTTCAATGGTCTGTATATAGCTGAAAAGTTCTAACTGTTTTTTGAATTATATAGGTTTTTCTATGGATCATATAATAAGGAGTGACATAATACGATAAGGGGTAACATAATGTGTAGCATATTTTTCAACTGGAAGTATTTTAATCTTCAGTAAAACTTGACCTGCCCAGGGTCAATTGACAGATCCTGTGATAGTATATAATATGAAAGATTAGTAGTAGAGTCAACAAGTCAGACAACAGCAAACGAGAGTCATAGAAATTTAATAATCATACTAAAAGAAACTGCAAGGGGTACTTTGGCAGAATGATAATGCAACATCTTTGAATTGGCAGGATATTAATGTAAATAAACTTGACCTGGACTACAAGAGAAAGGTGTATCTAGATCGAGTTCGACAGCATCAAAAATAACATTTTCTTATTTGCAAGAAAAAGGGGTATATCAACTTTGACAGCATCAAAGAATAACATTTTATTTTAATGGAATTAAACTTGACCTGGGATAATTTGACAGGTCCCATGATAGTACAAATTATGTGAGTAGATGTACATCAGAGTCGATCAACTGAGATACAAGAAGATGCACAAAGTTAAAGACGAAAGGGAGTTGTGGAGTCTCATCTTCTTTAATGTAATTAAAAATTTCAGTGTAATTTTAACGTAATTAAAACTTGACCTGGGATCATTTGACAGGTCTTATGATAATAAAAATATGAGAGCTAAGACAACGGAGTCAACCATCTGAGCAGCTGAGCAACAGATTTTAATGTAATTAAAAATTGACCTGGGATCATTTGACAGGTCTTATGATAGTACAAATATGAGAGTTAAGACAACGGAGTCAACCAACTGAGCAGCTGAACAACAGAGTTAATCAAATGAGATACAACAGGATTAAAATTTTCAGTGTAATTTTAATGTAATTAAATATCGACCTGGGATCACTTGACATGTCTTAGGATAAAACAAATGTGAGAGCAAAACAACAGCGTCAATCATTTGAGATACAACAGGATGCACAAAGATTAAACAACAGGATGCACAAATATTAGAATGAATTGTGAAAGGATGGTTTCGCCGAGGGGGTGGCGGGGGGTGGGGGGGGGGGCGTGGTGGCTGTGCTCCATCCTATTCTGTGGATAGCTGCTTGCAGTGGTCTAATGGGGTGTGGTGGGTCGAAGTGCTGTCCTATCATGTCTTCTTGTCTTCTTCTGGTATGTACTGTCTCACAATCTCATCTGCATAATTATCAACATTTTGCCGACTTGGGGACCGTGATGGTCTGGTGCGGATTGGACGGGGGGGGGGGAGTGGCGGTGTCTCTGTGGGTCGTCTTTTTCTCAAGTATGATTAACACTACCTGTTGCGGTTAGCCCTGAACCAGTCCCTGACACTTTCAGGTGGCTTTAGCCAGGCAACGGCTCTGCTAGCAATAGAAAAAAAATTAAAAAATTAAAAAAAAAAAGTGTGACATATCAGGATAAAGCTTGAGATATCCTTGTTCGAAATCAGGCCCGCTATGGGTATGCTTACCAGACAGATTTTGAGCTACGCCCTCTAGCGTGTAAAAAGATCACTACTTTTCAAATTGGGCTAATATCCGTACTCTCTTTCACAGAACAGACACACATCATTTTAACCCACTGTATCCTTGCGAGATTATCATCAAACAGTTATATCTGATATCCTTGACAAAGACGATAACGTGGGCTTATTAAATATTCACAAAATTATGACTTCCATATATTTTATTTTGTTTAACTAGAGGTTGGAACAGCCGCATTAAAAATATTTTGTGTGATGATTCCATCATTAGTAGACACCTCCCTGGATTTCGGCCTATTTAGGGTGGTGAGACCATATGCTGAACATTTTGGAAAGAAATGCCAAAATGACGTAGTACACAGAAACGTGACGTCACAAATGTACGTTTTTTGCACAGCTAGACCACGTGTCGTAGAAATGAAATATGACGTGAAACTACAGAACTATACATTTCCAATGATAATTATTTTTCTCTGGGAAGAAAACAAAAGTGAAATGCCATAATAATACAAATTTAAAAATATATAATAATGTTTAACCTATTTTATTTGAAAAAAATATGAAACCATGCAAAACAAAAGCTTCACGCCTGTTGCATAAAATCAAGTGGTGACATGTGTACAAAACATGTATGTCATTTTGGTGTGACAACCTAGTCCCATAATTTATACAAATGCATGATATTAAACGTCATCTACATGTGTATATCGCAGCTGATAAATGATCCACCTTTATAAATATCCAGTAGAAATTAGTGAAAAAGTGACGTCACAACGACCAAGACATGACGCAGGGCTGACCAATTGTCGTTATGTCGCGCATCAGAGCGACACACAAGGTCAAATTGCACCAAAGGGTTATATAGCGCGACAAGAAATGACCCCAGAAATCGCCCACTGTATACATGTAGGCAGGCTACAGAATGAAATGGTATGGATGCAAAGTGATCTGAGTCCTCATAGGCTGCACACAGTTTTTTTCTGGTGCCATTTTAATCAGTGTAGAGCGCCAATCAAAGCAACTTTTGGCCAGCCCTGACGTCACAAATGTACGTTTTATGAAAAACTCGACCACTTTCCACAAAAACCGTTCACGCTACGGAAAACTAGACATTCATACCTTTCCAGCGATATATTAATTTTGTCTCTAGGAATTTAAGTGTCAACTAACTCCTTAAATAACGTCAATTTTCAGATTTCCTCCTCTACTAGCAGGGCTTCATAAACGCTCAGTAAATTATGACGTCATAAACTAAGTAGAACATTGGTAACTACAGTCTGTCCAACGGTTCCCAGTTTATGTTCCGAAGGTTCTATGTTCCGTAGGTTCTATGTTCCGAAGGTTCTATATTCCGAAGGTTCTATTTTCCGAAGGCTCTATGTTCCGAAGGTTCAATGTTCCAAAGGTTCTATGTTCCAAATTCACATTGGTCCTACATCCATTCTGTGAAACTCAATAGCCTTGACCTGCAATAATTTCACCTAGCAATCTAATACAATGAAGTATGGGGGAGGGGGACTTGGGCGCCTTTATGCCAACTGAGCCAACCTCCAAAAAGGGAAAAATAAATGAGTTATGTGTGCCAAGTGAGAGTAATTATGCATTGCCTTTTTTTAAATAACCGAAGTCCAAATTACACCCAGCACGAAAAAACAGCACATGTAAAATCGTAGGAAAGATGTATGCACAACTGGACCAACCCACACGTTTATTTCTTCCATCTTCTTGTGATTTCACCTGAGCTATAAAAATTACCCGTATTTTACTGAAACAGCTCCACAGCTACATCTACAGAAAATTTAGAGAATATATAATAAATTATGTTCATTATTGTATTTTTCTAAACATTTGTTAAATTGACAATAACTGTGGCTTGGTCCACTTGTGCATAAATCGAAGTCTTAAAATTGCTTTATACACAACTGGACCAACCCACACTTTGGTTTTTCCCATCATCATTGCAGTCCCCGTGATTATAGAAAGGTATACGTATTTGTATTATATAAACTTCAGAATATATCTACAGAATATGTAGAGAGTCTGTAATATGCTTTTTATTGTAAATTATCCACATATATTTGTATTTGTTCAATTTACAATAAATCTGGGTTGGGCCAGTTGTGCATTTATAAATCAAAATTGTCATTCTTATTTATGCACACCTGGACCACCGTTTATATGAGCATTCAGGCTCGAAACCGGAGGTATCCGAAGATGTGTTTTTTTTTCACGAATGGAGAATGTGAATGTCGTGTGTTGGTTTAACTCTATATTTTTCTCATTCGCTTACCTTAATTTACAGAAGACTAAAAATTCTAGTGCATTTATCTCAAAACGAACTTTTGAGGGTTGGTCCAGTTGTGCTTGAAGGCGTCCACTTATATTACAACCCTGTTTTCACCGAGTAACCATTTAAAAGTGTTTCCGGTGACGTCACTGCGTTTCACAGAACTGTCCCTGATGAATTTATAATAATAATTATTTGTAGGAAAACATCTGTGGAGATTGTTTTTGTGTAGCAGTGCTATTTTTCTAATGATCACTGATCTGATTATCATAATATGATCATAATAATCACCGACAATATTTTGCTCATTTTAGTTCAGTTCGATTGCTGGCAGGATAAGCAAAAATAAGTCGACATTCGTGTGATAAAAACTCTTTAACAAAAACAATATTGTTAGCTTCTATGAATGAGAATAGTCAATATCATGAAATTTCTAACATTTACAATGATTGGTTTATTAGAGAATGCACCTGCATATCTGATACCTTTTATGCAAGGTTTTACTTATTTGAATACGCACATGCATAGTACGTGTTGAAAGGATTAAAAGCGGGACAGCCCACTGAATTTGTATTTAAATGGGAAATAAAATGATATCCTGGGAATAATACCACTAAATAGACCATATTAGTCCTTTTGAGCTAAGGAGTTTAGATAAGATCGGTTACAGAGCTCTTTGTTCAGAAGGTCCTATGTTCACAAGTTTCTATGTTCAGAAGGTCTATGTTCAGAAGGTTCTATGTTCAGAAGGTCCTATGCTCAGAAATATTTGTTCAGAAGGTCTTATGTTTAGAAAGTACAGGTGACTATTTTTCAATTCCCATTGGGCACACGTTTTTGCGATGTTGATTCAACGTCGCAAGAACGTCGTGTCACAATGTCCAGTAGGTTTCCGAGTTTAAACGATGTTTTGATAAAATTTGATGGATAAGAAAGTTATAAATTTTGTATTTTAGGAGGTACGTTGTTCGACAGATCCTATGAAAACGAGTGATTTAGAAATATCAAAATCTCTTATCTTATGCAGTTTAAGGCGATATTTTCTGTTGAATGTTGGGGCTGAGTGGTAGGTAAATATGCACAAATATGTCACAACCTTCACAAGTAAATATACCGGGTGGTAATGATGCACGCTGGCAATGAAAAAAAATGATTTAATAAATTTATTGGAAGCCGTCTATATCTACAATAAATCACATAATGTTTGACAGAAAATATGTAATTTTAAATAGAAGAAATGGCTGAGATCTTAGCAAACATAGTGTCCATGTCAAGGTTTTGTTAATTTATTGCTGGCCCTGTACTGTCGACGTTTGCCCAGTATTAAGCCAGCGTGGAGATGTCCCCCAACTTCTCGCATGCACAGTCATCATTTACCGGTATGCCTGGTCCATGTATATTTAGTTGGTAGAAAAACGCTGTTGGCAATGGATTTTTGGAACATAGAACCTTCGGAATATAGAACCTTCGGAGCATAGAAACTTCGGAATATAGAACCTTCGGAATATAGGACCTTCGGAACATTGAACCTTCGGAACATAGAGCAGCCCCCTGTCCAACAGTGGAGGATGGTCCAAAATTAAAGTCAGCTTTTCGGTATCCAGTCAGTCAATTATCAAGGGATTGTCACGAAATTGTGTAACCATTATTATCTAGTCATTTGGCAACAACCCCGAAAATTTCGCGAAATTCCATTAAATATTTCAAAAGGTAGACCATTTGACATGTAACGCAATACTGAGAATAAACCGGAATGGAAGTTAATGGGTTCATACATGTTTGTACATTGTGAAAAAAAGTAATCTAAATCCGATAAAAATACCACAAATTGCACCTGTAGACACGAAGCACCACCACTTAAGGCATTTGGTCATTAAAGTGAGCCATATAATATACTATGACATAAAAACTTGAATAACATGAGACGTTAAACAGTCACAAATCACGCCACGTGAAATAAACAGCGCTCTCGTGTACATTTATGGCTATTTTATCCTATGATCTCACTCAATTACAAGCAAGTAATTAACACATATAAGCCGTGTTCTAATGCTCAATGCAGTTGCTTCTAGCGAGAAAACAACAACTGAAATAGCTTTACAATATAAATAGCTTCACACTATCTATTTATTGGGTATTATTTAGCATATCATGTTTTGGTGATCCACTAGTTTCAAAGTGCTTTCTAAATATTGAAGGAATGGAACACCATTATCTCTGGCTTTTCTTGATAGCCCGTTCATTATTATTATTTCCTTTTTGTTACTTTTAAAAATTCCAATAGTTCATGTTTTGCAAAAAGAAGAGATGTGATTATTATTTATTAATTCGTCCAATATTATAGGAATTTTATAGTCTAACAGACCATTTAGAATCTGATTATTTATATTGTGGATCTCTCAAACTGACAAAATAATAATCAAGTCAAATAACGTCGTAACACTTGGAAGAAGTCTATTGTCATTAATATTGTTTTTTTCTCATATTGCATTATATGGAGTTATAAGAGGGCAATCCAAGAAAATGAATTGCAGTTGGACATTCAAATTACAAGTAATTGTTTGGAGTACGCCAAATCATTTGGTTTTTACACAATAACTATTTGGAAAACGTCAAATCATTTGGAGCGTACGAAAAATTATTTGGAAAGTGCCAAATGATTAAAATTGCATGAAATGTATTTAAATGTATCTTAATTGATGTAAATATACATCCAATACAAATACTTCAAATTGTTCATAAATCATACATATTAAATACACATGAATTAGCGAAGAAAAGTAAATACAAATACTGAATACGAATACTCCATGTAAAACAAAATGGTCAAAACCGGACGTGAACTCTAACGAACGAAACAGGACGTATTTTCTAAAACAATCACATTTAAAAAATCGTACATATTAATTACCCATGTATGAAGTAATTTGTCATGTTATACAACATTATGATAACCATAGAATACCATATAAACTGGAGTAATACATGTAACATACACACCATAATATGTAACATTATGATATTTATACAATAGAGCCCACGAAAGTGAAAAAAGTAGTGTTTCAGAAAACAGACTTAGTACGTATAACAAGAGTTAGTGCTGATTGGCCGGTTGGGAATTGGAGTTTTTTGTTTTAGATAATCTCAGCTTTAATGTTCAATTTCACTTGAATGTAGACAAAAGATATATCGTAATTCATTACTATTCTTAAAGGTAGATATTTTTAATATATGAAAATTGCTCCTATTTACATACATTATCCAGAGCTTCGATAAAATAAGTGTTTCGAAAGTGTGTTTTGAAGCCAACACGTTGTTGCTTATCAGGATGAAGGTCTAGATGTGTACCAGTCAATACACCAGAAGTGTCAATGTTTTTTTTTGTTTATCTTATGTAAAAAGCAGTACATTGCTCAATAAAACTCTATTTTTTTACGTAGGGTTTAATTGAGCAATATACCGTTTTCTACTGTTATTGTTATTGTTGACTATTTTCGTGGAATTTGTCATGTTCTAATCACAGGACAATACACTATGCAGACAGTTCCAACCTTAGTATTTGCATATATCAAAACATTATATCATATCAGAAATATATAAGTATATTAAAGTATTCGTGACGCATTTTGTAAAGGTTGGAGAGTTGGTGCCAACATTGAAAATCATAAAATCAAGTGAAAATGACAATGCTGAAAATATAAACATGATAGATATAATATATTATTTTGATCATTTTAGTCTCGATATCTCATTTGCGTTTATCTGCATACCGTTTACCTCTATCTAAATTATTTTTGAACTACATGTACATACGAATATGTCTTTATACCATTCAGCTTCTGGCCAGAAACCATACTATCAAGAATGGCTAATACTTATTCCATTTGACCAATTAATCAAGCAATTCAATTTGAGAGGTTTCTATCCAGCAAACACGATACATTGAACCAATGTTGGTTCAATGTTGGCTGGCCCAACATTGACCCAACATTGGCTCAAACAAATACAGGTATTTATCATTTTTGAAGATTTGCACCAAATATTGTTTGAATCACTTACGTTATTAAGTTAGCGATCGAGCTGTTAAAGTTTTTTAAATAATATTTGCAATTACTAAATTAGAGCGCTGATAAATGTGTAAAATGCGAGGTTTTTAAACAAATTTATAAATATGACATTCAATAGAAACACTGCTAAATTAGTTATCTAGACCAGAGAAACATATCCTGGTCCATAAACCAAAACGCGGCCCACGGTGCTCGATACAATCCAGTACAAAACATGGAAATTAGAGATAACGGGTCAGAAAAATTGTAGAAATAGATGTAGTAGCTACTGTTGCTAAATAAAATAATAATTTGTTAAAAATTTGTCAGCACATATTCTATTTTTTGTCACTTATTGCTTAGGACCTGCTTTGCAGAATAAAGTTCCACATGATATCAAGACAACAATATGAATATTTTTACGAAGAAGTTAAAAACACATTTTTCAGAAATTACTTTACATAGCTAATAACAATATTTATTCATAAATATGTTTATTTTTTGACGTACCTTTATATTTAATTTTGTTAATTAATGATGTATTTTGCTGTAAGCGCCATGATCAAGAAACTTAAATCTGAGCAAAATGGCGTTCGTCGATTTGGGTCTCAACACTTCGTAACTTTCAGCGTTCGCTACAAAATACTTATCTATATAATTTCGTACATTGGATCAGTTTTTCTCCTCAGATGACGGCAATCGCGCTAACAATCTCATCATGCGATGAATGAAACTTGGCTATCCCGTTCCAGAGAGCTAGGGTCGCGTGGTGATATAATTATGTGGATCTGCCAGGATGTGGAACCCTAGACAGGGATCCAGTACTAGTTGATAGCACGGACAATAACACAATGGACCTGATAACAGACTAATTGGGGACTCATCTGAAAACACCACAATGCTGATTTTCTGTTGGGGCAGCGTCTACGACGCCGGCCCAACATTAAATCAGCATTGTGTGAAGGTCTCCTATTTGTCAGCTGTCACGGATGTGCTGTGTTAGTAATCAGTGACAAGGGAGAGTCCTTGAAGTGTGCCACTTTTCGCGCCCAATCCCCAGTATCGCAGCACTGATACAATGCTCTGCGAAATTTTTATTCACGAAGACTTGAAATTAGCTAAAGTATTAGTCTCCGGCTTCAAATGAAATTGCACAATTTTTTACGCGATATTTACTTTATATAATTATTAAATGAAAAATATAGAAGCGGTATTGCCCTACGAACACGTGGAAATGTTTGACAGGTTAAAGTCATAGATAAATTAATCCCTCGTGATGTTGAGTACACCTTGGCAACTATTTCTGTAAATTTCTCTTTAAATCACTCGAATTTTAAATAAGAGACACCAGTACACGTAGGGTATGCATAGGCTGCTCAATATTTTATAACGAAACGAAACAAAGTGAGAGAGCTGACATTACATGTACCACATTCTGACATTTAGGGCCACATCCTTCATTGCCAGCCATCACCAACAGACTAAAAATAACCTGCCACTCTACCGCGACAACGCACCTACATTACACCTGCCATGTATCTGAGAATATTATTTTGAATAAAAGATTACAAATCCAAACAAATTTTGCTCACTTGGAGTTTTATTGTAATGAAGGAAATATCATAGGCATGTGACATATCACAAGTTTAGCGTTGTCTGTGCAAATAAAATGCATAAAAAATATACGAAATATAAGGTGGTTCACGGTCTATAAATGTTATATTAACTTTATTAAAATGTAGAACTTTTTCACACAATTTCATTCGGAGATCAAAGGGTCAACGATAATTTGACTTGAGAGGAGATCGCTTAGAGAGTACCTCTACAGCAATCACGAGACGTGGCTCAACCCTTATAACGCCTTACTACTTTTGTATAAGCCATAGAGACCAAAGGGTTATTTTCAATTTAAAATCTTCACAATTATCTTAGTTTGCTCTTTTCGGTTCATTTGAATAACTATGTTAAAGGTGTAGCCTACGGCAGGTAGGAATATTTTTATTTTTTCAGCGCGGGGATCGTCATTATACGTCAGAATCTGACGTCTACAGACGTCAGATTCAGACATATAAAGACGATCCCCGTGCTGAAAGAGTTAATGGCGGCATACCGTTCTCAAAGCTGGCCCAACAATAGGCCAGCATTGGCTCGACGTCTCGTGCTTGCTGGAACACGAGAAGAGTTCAACTCTTACCAGATGTAGATCTGTTTAATTAACTGCTCTGTAAACATGTCGTCTGCGTTACGGCTGACGTGGGAATAATAAAATCTCATGATCGCTGATTTGGATTAGTTGTCGTGGGAATAGCTAATTTAGCTGGAATCGTTTTTCGAATAAGTTGCGATAATCTCTCATACTCCTATTAGTCAACATATTTTAATCAGATGAGGATTTCACTCCCCAGTAACGTATGAGCATGGTATGTAATGTTTGACATTTTGTTATTGCGCCCTGACTACGGGGCTTTCGTCAATCTTAAGCGAGTAATTAAATTCAACACAAACGTATGCCTTGTCAACCGATGGTGCCCATATGTGAGCCGAAATAACGTTATGAATAATATGCCCATACATTATCGCTTCACATGTTAAACATCTTCACATAGTTAGGTGTAGCACTACATATGCTGTAGTGGGTATATGAGTGAAGCTAGCTGTCGAAGGTGAGCAAATGATTGCCTAATGTTGATCTACCATCTGCGATGATGGACACACATTGGATCACCACTTAGCACACCTAACTGTGAGAAATCCTGTGTTCTTAAAGGTGATCTATCACCCCTTATATGGTATCAATAATTATGTCCTTATATGGGGTGATGGCTATCATGTGACCCTCTCAGAGGGTCACATGATAGCCAATCACCCCATATAAGATAACACTTGTGCCCCATCTTGTGGCAACTTTGATTTATTTGTCACAAATTTATTCATACTATGTAAGGGGTGATATTTCACCTTTAATATTCTAGAACGAGCAGCTCACATTATATAATCAACGTCCAATATGAACTTCGGTGTTTGCTGGCCACAAGTATGGGGTGGGTGGGGTTGAGTGGGATACGATAACTTAAGTTCTGTCATTTATTAGATAATTGCACGTTTGACCCGCTATATCAACCAATTAATCAATCAATACAACTTATATAGCGTCTATATCCTCAGTGGACGGAGCTCAGAGGCGCACAAATTCTTTTAGTGTGATCAATTGTCATAATCGAGGCCAAAGCAGCGTCGTCCACAGGGAGCCGTGCCACTGAGGAGTTAGGGTGGAAAGCCAGATCAAATAGGTGAGATTTAACCCTTTAACCGCCGGTGCCGCATATATTCGGGTTTTATTTTTTATTAGCACATTAAGTACCACATTTTAAATATGTTAGGGATAAAATGTGACCCTACACGAGGGTCGCCACCCTCTCCTTAGAAGTGGGTGAAGGGCAATTGAAATTGCTACTAAAAATACGTTTAATTTGTGAAACCGCTACTCAAAAGACAATCACAAATATTAAATACAGTTAACGTCGTGGTTGCATCTCAAAAGTTGTTATATCATGAAAATGACCATACTTATTATCATGCGTTACTAAATGATAAGAGGAAATATCAGAATATTTGTGATATTTAGCTGGTCTGGCATTCACAAGTACAGTCTGTAATCATCTGTTAATCAGCTGTACCACAAAGTCGTGGCTTGCGTGCTGATTATCATGACCTCCCGGTCGTCAAGGTGTACTCATGTATCCAGTATCAGTGAACAAATAACATAACAAATAGTTGTACTGATAGTTGTATTGTTAAATGAATATTGGGAGCATGAATCATGACAATATGAAATAATAAGAACACATAAAATGGAAAATAGCTAATTAAACACATAATGTTTTATCACCCCGAGCAATTAGTGATCACAGCATGGACACTACAGACCGGCGGTAGTGCTGATCATGCGTTATACTAAGTGATAATAGGAAATATCTGTTGTATTTAGCACTCGTTGTAGATCTTTGTCAGAATCTATCACTGATCATTAGATTTAAAAGTCTAAATCTAAATTGGTTTACGTCCTAATTATTTAGCCGTAGTCAATAAGTTGTAGACAGTATTTTGTCTGATCCTTTTCAAAATAAAGCACCAAGAAAGAGATAATCATATTGGAGAGTTGAACACTATGTTTGGGTTGGGTGGTTGATGGGGTATAAACTTGCAAAACAGTTGCAGACGTTTGGAAACGTTTGGAATAATGTCTGAAAAATGGCCGTGGGCGTGGCCAGGAGTTGTATTAGTTTCCGTTAACCCTTTCAGCGCAGGGACCGTCTAATCAGATTCTGACGTATAAATACGGTTCCCGTGCTGAAATAATTAATATATTTGTACGCATAACATAAGTATTCAAATGAAGCGAAAAGATCTAACTAAGACATTTATGATGATTTTAAATTAAAAAAAAACCTTTTTGGTTTCCATCGTTTATACACAAATATTTCAGCTTTGTAAATAAGGGTCAAGAGTTCCTAATAAATAGCTATTAATACACACGCAATGATAAATTTGCAAATTTGCAAATCCAAAAGGATGTAACTACCAGAGCAGAATTGTCATTCTAATTAGAAAAAATTGAAGATGTAATCGATTGTCACAAGACGGATTATCTGGGTCAAAGCCATTAATAATTCATGTTCACTTACACTGGGCATAGCGAACTACCTGACCTCAGCAAACAAGCTGTGGCCATAATAGATATTAGCACGACATTGACTCATCAAGCATATATCATTATTAGTATCATTTACACAGACGACATATTTTTAGACTTCAAACTGTTTATACTTGCCAAGAACAGTAGGTCAGTCAGTCACTAAGGTAGTATTTGTTGGGGTTTAACACACACAGCGATGTACTAATGGGTCATGAAGTAGCCAGTATTAATGTGTCTTGCCTAGAAAGATGGGGTACACGACATCTAGTCTGGTATATACGATATGTGGCATTGCCTTATAACACGAACTACAGTAATATTGAGAAGTATATTACTCCTCTATTATCTTAAAAGTTTACGCCCTCAAATTTAACTATCAAAATTAAAGGTCATTTATTTTATGTTGCACCCATTATACTAATACGCACAGTCCCCTATGCCTAAATAGGATGAACACTAGTAATAGATAATTGTATTTAAGTTTATTATTCTTTATTATAAATGATGTATGCGATGATAATGATGCCTTTCAAGCCGGCTTTAGAAGTAACTCCGGGACAACTGATAATATATATTTATATTATGTGCCATTATAGATAAGCAAAAGTGTCTTTCAAAGCCCCTGTATACATGTTTTGTTGATTTTACAAAAGCATTTGACTATATTGACAGATCAGCACTGTACTATCAATTACTGAGCAGAGGAATAGACGGAAGTTTTTAAATGTAATTAAATGTAATGGCGAGTGTGTTCTCTAAAGCTGAGTGCCGTGTAAAATGGGATTCGTGCATCAGCAAGATAATAAAAAGCAAATTTGGTGTCCTGCAAGGTGGTATGCTAGTCCTCAAAACAGCAATGGCGAGATATCGAATGAGCTCACATGAATTGAAAATAGAGGGAGGACGATACAATATATAACTCCAATAAACCAACGAATATGCAAAAGGTGTGAATCAAACGAAATTGACAACGAAATACATCTTCTCGACTGTAATGCTATGTACAAAATGATCTAAGGAAATGAAATGAAATGAATCAGGCTTTAGGCCAACTTTGTGCACATATAGGCTAAACTGGGCCAGGAGAGCCTCCTGAGGATGGTGAGATGAATGAGATGACACTGTCCTCCAGACACAGGATTCGAAATTCGATCCCTGGCGGTCTGAGACCGAGCACGCTACCTCTCGGTCACGGAGGCTCCCCACAATACTGACTTTCACACGTGGACGGGGAAGAAACATTTTTGTTTCTTTCAAACCGCCGAGACCGGGAACCGAACCCCGAACTCTGGCGTGAAAGGCAGCGGTGCTAACCACTACCCTAGGGCCCCCGCCCAATGCTATGTACAATGAACGCGAAATCTTGCTTAATTCTGTAGCCACAATTATCAGTATGCAACCTACAAATGATATGTTTCTACGAATTATGACATCTAGCGACATAGCAGTGGTGAAGTCACTAGAAAAAATTATCTCTGCTTGTTTTATACAAATAAGGGTTAAACATAGTTTAACAAATGTAAATTCATATTCAAGCTGAAATATTTTGTAGGAGTGTCATGTCTTGCGTGACCGGCATACAAAATTATTATCATAAGTATGTGTCATTATTATAGTTATAACGTTACATTTTCATCTAGAACAATCACAAGTCACCTTTCGCTATATTATCGATATTATCATGATTTCTTGATATCTGCCTTAGGTATTACCACATATCAGAACGTCTGTTGCTCTCGCATCCGGCTTTTTAGGGCCGGTTAGGGACGTTTCCGTCGTCTTTGTTATCAGACGAGGTGGGGCCTTATGGAATATTTCAGAATATGCCAAGTCAACTGATTTTCTCTATGAGGTCGGGAATGTTTTTCTGCAATTTTTTGTAACTCCGAGTATGTTGTACAACTAGGTCGTGATTGAAATGGTATGAATTAAACAATATATATTGAATTAAAATAAGCTGAAGTGTTTTTTGTGCGAGGGCCATGTCCTGTGTGAATGTCACAAATAATTATTATCCGCTATTATTACTGTTATTACCTTGTTGAGTTTGCACCAATAGTCAATATCAGGGAACCTCCGGGCTTATTGCATGGCTCGGAACTACCTGTTTCGCGGATTGCCACATTTATTGTACTTGCATGATAATATTTTTAATTTTAATATATTTTAATATTTTTAAGTATCATTTAATTTTTACCATTTTTTATTGCATACTCCAGCTATTATAGCATAACTATGCACTTGTATATATTTTAGGTTTTTTGCTACTATCCATAATTAGTATGCTATACATAGTAGCTATTTTTAGTGCTGGAAACAAAATGATAGACCCTATGTTATCTTGGCAATGCCTTCTAATTTTATATCAAGTAGTAGTCATTTATATTATCGTAATACGCAGTGTTTTTATGGCAATGCCAGTTAACATGATTTACTTTGTGTATGTCATACTATGTTTATTGTCATATGATTTTAATTATCAATCTTGTCTGTCTGTCTGTCTGTCTGTCTGTCTGTCTGTCTGTCTGTCTGTCTGTCTGTCTGTCTGGTGACCTCAACTGATATCATTTTACCTCTATTACCTGGATTTTAGATATAATGTCTTACAGCGATCATGGTCGTTTGCGTTGTAAAATAATCGAATATAAATCTTCCAGCAACATGCTTAAATTATGGATTTTTTTAAACTATACCGACATCTTAGCCACGATGATACCCAAATCTGTATCACGCATCATTTGAGCCTTTCAAGCAACAGTACCTAGTAATATGGCAAGCAGTATTTACGCCACGCAAAAGACATTACTCAAATATTTACAACACAGAATCTGAGCCACAGAAGCGATGATACTCTGTACAACACAGCACCTGATGGTATTAAACGATGGTATTAAATCTCTACATAACTCTATTTGAACCACGCAATTTTTTACCAGACAGTAATCAAAGTTATTATTTCAGAGTGTGCAATCCCGTTTTTTTTGCAATCATTGAATGTTAATTAAATTTGAATTCAACTTTTTTTAAATTTGTGTGTATGTGTTCTGCCAAGTTAAACCGTTACGAGATCACCGAAAACGCTAGAACGATGTAGTCATAAATCCAGGTCTATAAATTACAAAATGATTGACCTGGTTTGATGGGTTTGAACCTAAGATCTAGGGCTGGGTGGCTCTCGTGGTGTATATTATCATAAAAAGATAAGTCCGCCAGTTCGCCTGGCCTTTTGCCCTCTTAGGATTTGCGTATGATTCCTTTCATGTTAATCGTGCTGGTTTCTGAGAATTGACATTGCATAGTAAGATCAGAATGCCAACGTTTTAGTGACATTCCATAATTTAACCTCCTCGACGCTCTAATGAATGCACACGGCTGCACATACATTGTTCACAAAAGCCTGCAACGTAACAGTGCATGAGATCCGGTGAATATATTACAAATACACATTTATCGGACGCAATCACAACATGCGCGTTTAATGTTTGGTGGTAATTAGTCGCCTTCAGATATGTCCATGTACACTGTGCATCGGTAGGCCCTACATCAAGTAGCTGGTTTTGATGATGTGAAATAATTTAAGACAGTAATAACTAAGACAGTAATATTTAACCTCTTGCATTTCATGTTGGTAAAAAAATCAGTCAATGAATTAGGAGTTTAAAAGGTAAACAAATTTCCCAGCTGATACGATACGTTGAAAAAATATTGTTTTAATGTTGGCCCACCGTCTTTGACGTTGGCCTAACATTAAAACAACATTGGTTCAACGTCTGGTGTCTGCTGGGTTCTCAGTTCAATCAACGGATAAATCAAAGTATCGTGACTTGTATGAGTGATTGCGTGCAGCTACAATGATTAGACCAGCCAGTCTCCCCGATCATCATAATCACGGGGTGTAATCGTCACTCACGCCCATGTATTACAGGGGGTTTTCCTGTTTTGTTAATCTTCTGGTATGTTATATATGGCGATTACCATGCTCAAACATATAATCACCCTGAGAATTTAAGGCCTCAATACTTCTATTGGTGGCTTGTAGTGGATTCTTATTAGGAAATCGTGGACTCAACTTACCATAGATAATTACTTTTTTCTAATTTTGCCTGTTTCAACACTTTTTCTAAAGTGATTGATCTCTCTCTATCTGAGTGATAGATTGAATGATCATTCTTAACAACTTTATAATCATGCAACCAATTATTTTATTCCCATGTTTTTCAGTGTTAATCAAACGTTATATCGTCTACATCAAGTTAACTGTCGTTCGCCTACATGATGTGTGTCACTTTCCGTAAAGGACCAGTGAAATTATTTTAACTTGGTTATAAGAAATGTGTATGTGACAATACGCTATACAATGTAAGGGTCATTTAGTGTCGTTTGGCTATTCTGTATCAAATTATCAATTGTATGTGTTATAAAAATATAACGCTATTAAACTGAGAAAAATAAAGAGCTCAATATCACTAAGGGATATTTTTTATTGCCAATATGTACTAATTTTTACACAAATGCATTGTCTTCCAATGTCTACTACCTAAAACATCGACAGTTTTAACATGGAACATCCCTTGAAATAAATTACTCCCGAGTTATTTTGTATTGTTATGTACAGCGTAAGTCCTGCGAAGTCCCAAGATTTTGAGGTATCTGAAATCGATTAGTTTTTGGTAGTTTAACAAGTCCTATTGTGATGTTTTCTTAACATATATATCATAAAATGTTTATTTCAGACAAGATTGCTTTATTCTAAGCAAGCCAAAAACAGGTCTAGAATTTACACGTTATTCACGGTAAACAAGTTCCATTTACATCCTGGAGTCCCTGAGGTATATGCCCTTGCGTTGAATGATTTTCTTCCCAAATAAGTGTTCTCGGTTATACTCCCACAGCCCTACGGTGGCGATGTTTATTCAATTGATAGAAAAATGGTATTATTCCTACTACATTTCGTTATTTTTTTTAGAAACAATGGTTGGTATTTATCATGTTTATATTGAAATTGCAGTTCTTATTGTAACATTACAACAGACATCGTGTATTATCATGGCCAATAAAATATCTATCTAAACTACATACACAAACTAAAAAATATCGATGTAGCGAAGATGCTCTTAACTGGTTTGTATCTGATTTATCAAAACGAAGTCAGAAAATTGACATAAATGGGCAAATATCGAATCTTTTGGCAAATATATGTGGTGTTCCACAAGGTTCTGTTTTGAAACCATTATTTTTTATTATATTCATAAAATTAATGGTTTTGTACGCAGAATTGGTGAGTTTATCTCTGTTTGCCGATGATGCTATATCACATCACATCACATTAGTAAATGCAGTCAAACTACACACAAACTCCAAGCTATGGCAACAGCTGCTGATAACTGGTGGGAAGAAAACAAAATGAAATAGAGTATTATTAAAACTAAAGTAGCCCTGGTTGATTTAAGAGAAATAAAAAAAAAGTTCTACCTACATCCATGAAGCTAGATCTTTGACTTTTATTCATTGAGACATTGCGTGTGGGAGAGGGGGGCTAGTTGTCACAAATAAATCGTTTCTTAAATTTCTCCATACGATTTAAAGATATCATGGGTCTGATGGGGGGAGATATAAGGTTGAACATTTTGCAAACAGTATCTCCTAAAATGGTGCTTATATGTCTGCTTATTTTCGCCATACAGCCATTATTTGGGAATAAATTTAGTATGACAACTTGCCCTGCACTGGGGCAAGTTGTCACTTAGCTGGGGCAAGTTGTCACAACTGAAATTGCTATGGGGTGTGTTGTCACATAGTTGGGGTAAGTTGTCACTACTGAAATCTCTATGGGGCAAGTTGTCACATAGTTAGGGCAAGTTGTCACATTACAAAAACTTTCTAAATATAACATTTTAACCAGAACAGAGAAGGAATAATAACTTTATATGCACTTTTTAACATAACTACAAGCAATTTGATTTCAAATAGATAATTCCGGGGCAAGATGTCACAGTGCTGGGGCAAGATGTCACAGTGCCGGGGCAAGATGTCACAGTGCCGGGGCAAGATGTCACAGTGCCGGGGCAAGATATCACAGCTTGTGACAACTTGCCCCGAGCAAGGTATCCCCACTTGAATGCAGCTTTATCAAACACCATGCGCTTGTTATTAAAATTGCAAGAGTGGTAAACATGGTCCCACTTTTTAGTCGTACCACTCCTATTCTAAAACGATCACATTGGCTTTCTGTCAAGTTTCGCATTCATATTGAATATGCACAATAACCTCTCAAACCGTGAAAGACAACTAGCCTGCATATCTGGCTGACTTACTTGTTCGTCCGAAATGCTCAAAATATCTACGCTCCACAAATTCAAATAGATTTATTGCTCCTCGTATAAAAACTAAGAGCTTTTCCTATATCTGACCCAGCCTTATGGAATGCCTTGCCTGTACCAATACGTAATGCCGAAACAATTTTAACATTCCGGAAATTAATTAAATCTCACCTGTTTGATCTGGCTTCCCCACCCTAGTTCCCCAACAACCCGGCTCCCTTCTGACAAACCTGCTTTGGCCTCGAATATGACACACGATCACGCTAAGGATTTGTGCGCCTCTGAGCGGTCCGCTGAGGATATTGGCGCTATAGAAGTTCTATTGATTGATTGATTGATTGATTGATTGAT
>OZ024905.1:25225138-25260138 GCA_964017125.1 Flabesymbios commensalis | reverse complement strand
AAACGTATTACATTATCGGTAGCTTATTACATTATTGGTTGCAACAGATGCATACACAAACTAGTAGGCATGTGTCCCAATGCAGGCCTAAAATAAAATAAAACTCCGGTTCTCCTCTTCCAGACAAATATTTATGAAGATTCGGAACGGTTATAAAAAATAAAAATGCATAATTGTACTTACTTATAACCATGACTAATCATAACAATTAAGTAGTTGGTCTCACGATAAAAGCCCATTTAGTTAGATTTATACTTTGTTATTGTGAGAAATGCAACCAGGTTTTTCAACGACCTTTGTGTAATTACACAAGTCACCAAACATATGATTTGGCAAGCCTACAGCGTGGTCAAACATGCTACTATGTTTTTTTAATTTTCGAAATAGACAAACAAATACCCTGTGAATCAAATGATGAGAAACATTCATCACATGAAAACGATTTGTTCGTCTACTTTATCGAATAAACTGATAATAATATTCACGTAAGTTGTCTTTTGAAATCGTATATAGATGAATAACGTCACCGCAATTTAAAAAAGGCAGGATAGCTGTAGTCGAAATACATTGTTAAAACTTAAAATTCAATTGTGCATCATTATCTGTTTTAAAGCTGGGATTGCAATTTAATGAACCACTTTTATTGAAAAAATGAAATGACGACAATTTCATGTTGCTTGATCTGCAGACTATTTATGACCTACCTGCGCAAAATAAGTCGCATCGCTTTAAAAAACATATAACGGTACACTATTGCATATGAGAGCAATTTGACTGAGGTCCAAATTGTTTAAAATTATCTTTTTTTAAACCTTCATGGCATTTCAAACGTTTCGAAATACGATTTTTTAAAAAGAAATGAAAGCCCTCAAAATGATTATTTTTATTCCGTAAAAAATACAGAAATAAAATAAACCGCTCGGTGTGAGTGATATAATAGAAAACATAATTATATATTATTTATCCTTTTATGTAATAAAACAAAACAAGCGGAATGTGATGCTATGTCGTATATCGGCACTATAAACTCATCACGTGCTGAGGACATGTGATGTGAAGTTTAATAATTGACCTGTTGAAAAGGTTTTTATCATATTGTGATTTTCAAGGTATCACATCGCGCTAAATGTATATATTTAAAAATTAACGACAAGTCAACCCCTAAAAACTAAACTGTGATAGGAAAGACTTTGCATTTTCAAAGTGTGGCTTTAAGTGTGCAACTATATTGTTTCAAAATAAGTGAAAGATCATGTGGTTTAAGCATATTTTGCAAAAAACAGAAATGCAAAATATTATGAGCGATTGAGAGACCCTTTTATCATCGTGACTCCCAGGTGTAATACATATACTTACTTAAATCATCAAATGATGTGCTTTCCTACAGTAATTTTAACCTCAAGATAAATAATTTATTACAAAATATTATAAAATATTTAAATATTTTTTTTAGATATTTCCTGTGATGGTTCGTATTCAATAATATTATTATTATACTTTTGCACTTACATGGTGTTTTTTAGTGATAGTATGTGTCCTGGTGATAAATAAAAACAGGTAAGATGTGATCTTTTGCACTCACATAGTGTTTTTTAGTGATATTATGTACCCTGGCAATAAATAATATATAAATATGCACAATGCTCAGTCGAAACGTGTTCATCTCACGCTCCCTATTTATTATGTCGTATGTTCAATTTTTATAACATATAATCACCATAGAATCCTACTATCTCTGCTTCAACATCATTAGTAGGTGGTATGATCTTTTCTATATAAAATTAGCCATTTCAAATTCCTGCTATAAAATACTGCTATTTAGTAATAACGTAAGGTAACGGTGTACTTTGACCTTTCATCTTGAATGAAAGCGTTTGTTTAGACTATAAAAAAAAAGTACAGTCACTCTAATCTGCAAAGCCAAAAGTTTTCAAGTAAGCAGGTTTTTTGCCTGTGCATAACAGTACTTTTAATATTTAGTTATGTCGAAACTTGTTTTAAGTTTTTTTACCTTCAATAATAATGTAAATTATGCTAGGATACAAATCCAGTGCAGGCTGACAACATTTTATCTAAAGTTCAAAATGAAAACGTAATCTAGCGTAGTTGAATAAAAAATAAAGGGAATTGTTTAGATGTTAGTCGACAATGAGTTCCACTAGCAAATTCCCCATCTCTGCTATATCCACTTTCACGTCCAATAGCTTGAGGAAAACAATAGCGAAAAATTTGGAACTTGGCCCACATCAAGTCGAGGCTGAATGCAGGTCAGTTGTATAGTGACGCAACCACTAAGGCATCTCTACTGAATGCTCAGTTTAAGTCGGTTTTTGTGAAGGATGACCAGGAATGCACTCCCTGCAGGAGTGTCATTTCCTGCTATCGAAAACCTGAACACCATTCTCTGCTAGATGTGTCGCAAAATTAATTTCAAAATTAGCAGGTAATAAAACGGCAGGCCCTGTGATCAACTCATTTGATATACAAAGCAGCGAGCATTAAGAACAGCAGAAAGGGGGCCCGATAGTGGCAAGGCGCATGCCATAGGCCTACATTCTTGACCTAACTTCTGCTGACGATCATGCCCCTACCCGACAGTTCCTGCCATGGGAGTGCATATCCGTGTATACTACTTCTATAACTGTCATTGATTACATACAGGGTAATTTAATCCGCTTTGAATTCATGACCAGTTGTGTTAACAAGAACTGTGCCAATGCTGCAGTAACAATTTGAGGTGTACAACACAGTGCACAGTATAGTGCAGCTGTGACGGGAGATGCTACAAAACAAAAAGATTCAGATAATACTTTAATAATATCGCTAACACAAGTTAACAGTTTCTCAGTGGCATGTACGTCTTCACTATATCTTGTAATAGAAAATAGAAACTAATAATCCTCTTTCAAAACTAGCTTTACTATCTCGGGGCGCTTTTGTCAGAGGACTTAACATTCTTGGCCCATATTGGTAAAATAAGCCGAAAATGTTATGGGCTTCATTATGCGGTCACAGGGGGAAACGTAATTTGTAACCAGAACTGACGTATAGTGTGACCGATCCTTTTATTGCTCGTTATTTACCCAAGGGAAAATAGTCTTTATATAAAAGGGCACCTTTTGAAACTAATTAATGGCAGTAAATAGTTTCAATATAATACTTTCTTCCTTCGAATCAAATCAGGACAGGGTCCTCGTGTAGTGGTTTAGCGCTGCACCTGTCACGTCGAAGCTCGCGGAAACCCAAGTACTCTTTTTAAAACAGGCATGTCTTCATTTAGTTATTTCTGATACTGAATTTCTGCCATCAATTTATCATAATTATGGTCTCACCAACCCAAACGTCAGTCCGATTGAAATACATGTGCCCGAATTCGACAGGCCGAGTTTACTTCTTTCTGCCCCGTCCCCCCAAACCCACATTTAGTGCCGCATATCATGATAAAGCAAGTGCTGTGCTTTTTCAAAAACAGGTCCGATATGGGTGTGTTACCCAGACAGATTGTGAGCTACACCCCCTAGCGTGTAAAAAATCAACACGGTTCAAATTAGGATAAAATTCATACTGCTTTGCAAATCCGAAAGCCAATATATATTCTTGTAAAGTAAGCAGATATTATACATGTACTTCATTTTCTTTGCATGGTAACATAGAACGGCTATACCTGATAAATAAGGTCATTTATTAATTAAAAAAAGGAATTTAAACATTTAAAATGATATTTATATTATTATGATTCTTTTGATTGGTACCATTACATTTATATACTTCTAAAAAAATGAGCCGTACTTAGTTATATGCGTCACTCATGTCATGCATATTGCCGTGTGATCGGTGTATTAATAGTCCGATCAATCTAGAACCAGCTGCAACAATTATTTTGTTTTTAGTCATGACTTATCATTATTATACATTCATTCATTCATTCATTCATTCATTCATTCATTCATTCATTCATTCATTCACTCATTCATTCATTCATTCATTCATTCATTCATTCATTCATTCATTCAATCATTCATTTGTTCGTTTGTTCGCTCGTTCATTCATTAATTATTTCATTCAATTTAACCCATCCATCCATCCATAAATCAATCAATCCATCCATCCATTCATCCATCCATCCATCCATCCATCCATCCATCCATCCATCCATCCATCCATCCATCCATCCATCCATCCATCCATCCATCCATCCATCCATCCATTCATTTCAAGACCGACTTTTTATTTTCCCTGTGTGTGTTCCTAATGCTACAATCCCGCGAGAAATCGCCATGCTTCGCCAAGGCATCAGGCCATCGAGAATTTTCTCCCGATGTTTCGACGCCAAATACCATCGGCGATATATCGCCGAACGGCGCCGAGGAGTCGATGAACATTTGGCAATGTAGGCCTTACACCAAGGTTAAAAATGCCCAAGACACATCGGCGACACATGGGCGAAGCTCGTGTAAACATCGGCGATGCATATTCGATATGATAATATCGCCGATAGTTTGATGGTTTAGTGATCCATCGCCGACGCTCGCCGATGTTCCCGAGCTGCTCGGCGAAGCATCGGCGGTGCTGCGGCGATGCTTCGCTGAGCGTTAGAAATATCTTTTGTGATTGGTCACCGATGATCACATGATCATGATGACGGTTATTATAAACCATTGAAAAGGAAAGCGTGGAATGTTGTGTGTGATTGAAATCAGGTATTAACAATATAATTTCTAAAAAAATAAATTGTGTCATGACCTGAGCCCAAGGTCAAAATAGGAATATATAATCCAATAAGCAGTATAAATTTTATTTCTCTGAAATTATCACCGAGCTGCTCAAGTTTGATGACTTTGAGGAGTAATGCTCAAAGGAAAATCTTTAAAATTACGAGCAGCCTCCGTGACCGAGAGCTTATATGAGCACAAAGGTAGCCTAATTTTCTTTAAAAATCCATTCATTTCATTTCAAATGTGAATCTGGTATAATCATTTAAAATTACTTTTATTTATTCTAATTTCGTGGAATAAATGTAAGGACAATGCGTCCTTATCAATAACAGTTGCAAAAACTATTTTATGGCATAAGTTAAATGACAGATAAAAGAGGATAACCGAATGTAGGCTTATTTTTAAATATTCACGAACATTATATTTCATAAGAAATCGGTTTTCTAAATAGAGTTGTTATGGAGGATTGCCACAGTATTGTTTGTGTGAAGTACGTGAATATATTGTCATATATAGTGATACATGGTATTAAAAAATTGCGCGTATAATAATCCTTGTGCAACTACTAAGAGTATTTTACTGGTCTGTTATCTCTTGGGATTGGCTCTGGGGGGATTAAGGATTAAGGTTTTAAGTTTTGTCTCACTGACCACTAAAAACTGTAAATAATGTGTGTTGTTCTCCACACATTAAGCTGGATAAACAACCATATTAACGCCGCCAACTTACACGCCTCCCAGAAGAAAGAGATGTTGCTTTAATGTTGGCACGCCTTCTGCAGTATTAACCCAGTCAAGAGAACTATACAAATCATCATGGTATATTATTAGGAAGTGTCTATTTACCCCGTCACGGGGTGTGCAAGAAGACTAAAACCCTTATTTAAAACCAATCAAAATCGTTCTTTCAATGCCCTGCTGTCAATGTTTGTTTTTTGGCGCTCATTCACGGAACTGAATAGCCTACACCAGGACCTTATGAAAATGAACAGGTAAGTTATGCCGCGTGAAAATAAACTTGTACAATGTAAGTATAGGCCTATCCCTGACACATGACACCTATTATCGCTTGCAACATTTACAAAAAAATATGAAAGCTGAAATACTACCAAATATATGTGAATTGACAACTACGCGTATTATCGTCCGTGGCCGCGTTTGATTACGACGCCCCATGTGCATTTTACATTGCTTAGTATCTGAGACATTCATACAAGGTTACTTTATTGTTGGTCCACCGTCTACGACACTGGGCCAACATTAAACCAACATTGAGTAAATAAAGGCCTATAGTCAACTTAATGCCGGCCGCAGATCCAGGGCGGGGGAGGGGGGACTGCCCCGCTTTTATCGCCACATTATTTTAAAAAGCCACCTAAATTGAACTAAATATACCAACAAAAAACTTAAGGGACGGCCGCCCTCCCCACGTTTACTTTTTCAAATCCTGAAAAAAACTTGGGCTAAATAACAATAAAAACCTTCTTGTAATATAACCCACATAAAAACAAGTGGGTGCCAGAGCTATCTCAATCTTTGTCTTCAACGCACATAAAATCACCCGGAATAAGTAACTATATCAATCTATATATGTGGCCTACTTATTTAACCCACAACAAAGCATCCAGGCTTAATAACTATTTCCACATCAAACAACCCGGGCTAAATAACAATTCCAACCTTCTAATTTAACCGTATTTAAGAACCCAGACTATATACCTATTTCAACCTTCGTATTTAGCCCACAACAAAGCATCTGGGTTATAAACGTTTACAGCCTTCTTATTTACCCCACAGAAAAGCAGCTGGGTAATATAGAACTAGGCCTATCTCAACCTTTATATTTCATCCACACCAAATCCACAGGCTAGATAACTATCCTAACCTTCTTATTTAGCCCACATAAAATCACATACTGGGCTATTTAACTATTTGAACCTTCTAATCACCCCAAATAAAAGCAAGTAGGTTTTATAACTTTTCAACCGACATATTTAACACACAGAAAACATCCCGGCTAAATAACAATACATACCTTCTTATATAACCCACATAAAACAAGTGGGTTATAGAGCTATTTCAATCTTCGTATTCAACCCACATCAAATCACCGGGGATAAATAACTATGTCAACCTATGTACTTATTTAACCCACAACAAAGCATCCAGGCTAAATAACTATTTCCACACCAAACAACCCGGACTAAATAACAATTCCAACCTTCTTTTTTAACCCGCAATTAATAACCCAGACTATATACCTATTTTAACCTTCGTATTTAGCCCACAAAAAAGCATCAGGGTTATAAACGTTCACAACATTCCCATTTAACCCGCAGAAAAGACCGTATACCTCCTATTTCTACCTTCGTAGCTTCCAGCCCACAGAAAATCTATTCAACCCAAATAGAAGCAAGTAGGTTTTATAACTTTTCAACCGACATATTTATTCAGCCCACAGAAAACAACCCGGGCTAAACAACAATTACACCCTTCTTTTTGCCTACACTTAATAAAGCACCCAGACATATTTCAACCTTCTTATTTAGCCCACTACAATGCACCTGGGTTATATAATTTTACAACCTTCTTATTTAACACACAGAAGAACAGCTGGGTTACAGAGCGATTTTCCAATCTTCATATTTAATCCACAACAAATAGACCGGGCTAGATAACTGTCCCAACCTTCTTATTTAACCTGCAGAATATCACCTGGGCTATTAAACTATTTAAACCTTCTTTAACCTACAGAAAAACAGCTGGTTATGGAAATATTTTCGTATTTAATCCACACCAAATTCACTGGGTTAAGTAACTATTCCAGCATTTCTTATTTAAACCACAGAAAAGCAGCAGGGTTATTTCAACATGTCTGAGCAAGGTAATCTAGAGTACATCTTTTTCAAAATATGAGCGCTAGAACATAAATCGTTGTTGCTACACAGTACACTTACGTAGCAGAATTGCGTTCTCATAAAGATTAAATTATGCTATTGTGATATTTGTTCTTGTTTTCTTTGTACAGGATAAAGGTACAGCGATACAATTTTTAGATAATTCTCCTGGAGACTGCCCCGTATACACATGATACAGTAGTGTATGAGAGATAAAATTGTAGGGATGCCTATCTACCTAATTTTTATCAAAATATTGCATGAAAATTTCGAAATTGATCACCACAAATAGAACATATTAAAAAAATAATATGTTTCATTGAACCATTCATTATTTTATTTTCAGCGAGACGCCAGTGGTTTTAGAAGAATATATATGGACACTCTATATGAACACTTAAAGTCACTGGCTATTTTTGTTTTTTTCTGTAAAACAAACATAAAGAAGATCGAGATTATTCTATGTGTGATATGATTTTCTTCATGTTTAAAAATTAATAAATGCAAGTGCAACATTCGTAATTATTATTATCTCATAAATAACTTTATAATTGAATGTGCTCACATGGTCGCAGTACATTATTAAATTCACTAGTAACTATAACAACCACCATTATATAGTTCCGGTACAATTGTAAACAAAGCACTAAATTATAATACTTACATTTTATTAATGAACAGAATAGTAGGCCTACCCCCCTACACTTCTCACCACCCGATAGAATACTATTATATGTACACAGAAGTAAAATACAGAAAATATGTGCCCCTGAGGCCTTGTTGAAATGATGTGTTTTCCCTATGAGGCGAAAACGAATGCATCTCTGCCAAGCATTTTTTTGACAATCACTAAAAATTATTGCGCTATGACCAAAACCTTTTCATTGCGTACTCAGGCAGGTAAGTACCTACATACAAAAGTATGAGTAATACGGACTAGTGGTACTTGGGATTACGCGTTCACAATGTGTCTTTGACTTTTTTGTAAAAAAAACAATTTCACCATACATTCTATAGTTCCTCAAATATTATTTTAAAAATAAACACAATGCTATTTCAAAACTTTTTGGTAAACCATAAATGGTACCTTGGATAAAGGCGATAATAACTTTATCTAAACAACCGATGATAATAGTGTTCACTTTGCCTAAATCAGTCTTAATACAAGGACAAATTGAACAGATTGTTACTACCCTCATAAACGCATAGTCGTCACAGACTGGAAGAGGATGAACCATGGACCTACTCACAAAACAGGAGGCGAATAGGATAAATTAACTCACAAATATGTATTTTTTATGTTTATAGCTAAATGTAATAATGATAACAGTAATTTGAAACATGTATTGCAGTAATATCGTGCGCTCACCATGTGACTTCAGGAATAAGTCTCCGTCATGGAGTGATATAAAAAATATACTTTAGAACTTAAATCTGATTCAACCCATCAACATTGCCTAGTTAAAAACAGGTCAGACGTTTCACCTAACTGATTAAAAATATTCACTTTTCATGGACCACATACCTTAGAACGTTGGCCAAATAAATAATAATTCATTAATGTCTAGATGGTTTAACATAATATTTCGTCACAATTCACAATATTGTCTTGTAAGATTCTTTTCTGCATCTATAAAAGGGTTAAGGGGCCTATCTGCCACTCATTTGAGTGGCTCAGAAGACTCCTTAAATCCGAGACGACGACATATAGATATCTAATGCAAATGATTCAACGATATGAGGGCAACCACTTATCAATTGCCGGGATACCCACGTGCAATGCGTACGTTAACACGACATGAAATATTTGTTAATGAAAATGACAAATTAAACCATTTTTCTAAGAAGCATATTCAACTCGTGTTTCTAACACGAATCCATCACGCAACTTCATACGAAATGTTGCTATAATTATTCAATAATGTGAATCATTCTAAAATGAAACGCCCACACATATATGGCCACGTCGTTAACCCTTCTCTGCCCAAGTTTACAATAATACGTATCCTCGGTGGTCAACCAAGTTTACAACAATACGTATCCTCGGTGGCCAACCAAGTTTACAATAATACGTATCCTCGGTGGCCAACCAAGTTTACAATAATACGTATCCTCGGTGGCCAACCAAGTTTACAATAATACGTATCCTCGGTGGCCAACCAAGTTTACAATAATACGTATCCTCGGTGGCCAACCAAGTTTACAATAATACTTATCCTCGGTGGCCAACCAAGTTTACAATAATACGTATCCTCGGTGGCCAACCAAGTTTACAATAATACGTATCCTCGGTGGCCAGCCAAGTTTACAATAATACGTATCCTCAGTGGCCAACCAAGTTTACAATAATACGTATCCTCGGTGGCCGACCAAGTTTGCAATAATACGTATCTTCGTTAGCCGCCCAAGTTTGCAATAATGCAATTTTCATCTTTCATCTTACAACTATGCCACATTAAAGCCTGAATGGTTATATAGTTATGTGTCATTTTTCAACACACGTTATGGTTAGTGGATCACTGGCCATTATATGGGGGGGGGAGATAATGGCGAAGTATGATATTCTACCCCTAATTTAATAATGCCGTCATGTGACAGGCTGAGCCAGTATTTCATCGGTCGGGAGTAGAATAGTTATGGTGCGTTTTGATGACTGTATGTTATTATTTACCAGTAAAGTTGAAAAACTAGATTAAGATATTTTTTTCATCATATCCCAGCTCAATAGAAAGTTATTTTGCGAATAATCTATAAATACCTTGGGAACGATATAGTATTCTGTGAAACGCAGTGACGTCATTCAGTGAAAACAAGGTTGTATAACACCTCCTCCCCCATACTTCATTCTGTGAAACGCAGTGACATCACTCGGCAAAAACAAGGTTATATAAGAACCCTCCCCCATACTTCATTGTATTAGCCAGCTCGGTGGAAACACAGGAGGTCGAGGTCATTGAGTTTCACAGAATTGTGTCACCGACAAGATATCACACACCTTTGAGGTCCAGCTTCGCAGACGAACTAGGGCAGAGTGCTACATTGAAGCCACAAAACGCATAATATAAGTATGCGCATATAAGAATACTATGTTGGGCATCCGAATTCAACGCACACCGTCCGTAATCACCGACCGAAATCACCGCGGCGTCTGAATTCACCGCACACCGTCCGAAATTAAAATGACTTACGGTGATTTCGGACCTCGATCATTTCATTATTTACTAATTAGTTCATTTATTTATTCATTCATTGAGTCATTCATTCACTCATTGATAGTCCTACTCATTTATTTCTCCATTCATTGCTTTATATATTCATTCATTTATTTATTTATTCATTCATTCATTCTTCCAATCATATATTGATTCATTCATTTATTCATGCAATTATTCATGCTTTCTCTCGCTTATCTATTCATTCAAATAGTCATTTATTTACTATTTTTTATTGATTCATTCGTTTATTCACGCATTACTATATTGACTTTGTTGTTCTAAAGTCCATTCATGCAAACCCAGTCGACAGAAGATGTTAAACTAATGTTGGATTAAAATTAGACTAGCTTTGAACAAAAGCACCTGGAAAGTAGCAGATTCCACCCTTTAATATCAATGGAACGGAAACGTTATTAGTCAATAGTAGACATTCGTCAAGTTTGTCAGATTCAGCCAGTTTTTATACTTTTGAAATAAGTAGAAATTCAAGCTTTAATCTGACAAAATAAAATTTAACTTGTCCATGAATGTGTTTTTAAAGTCTATTATCAAACAGTTTTCCGCATGGAAAAGCAGACATGTTAGAAACACAGGCATGTTGGAAATAACTCCATTCAGACTCACTTACAAATGACTGGATGGAGAGCAAAATACTGACAGGTAGATTTATTTAATGCACATAACATTATATTTTATTTTAAACACTTATCAAAAATTATTCTAATATTGATAATATTAGTATTCAATATATTTGACTTGGCGTTACAGTCTGTGTTGAGAATTGATTCAAACGATTTGAAAGATGAAACATCTCTAAGATAATCATACATCACGTTTTATGGTGTGGTGGAAGTTTACTAATGATGGGGTAGACAGGCCAGATGTGTAGATAAAGACTATAGGAAGGTAGAGAGACGTGTGTTATATTAGCTACAGCTGATGCAATCAAACAAACGTCATCATCACCAGCTCCTTTTGTTCTCCAGCTCATAAAGTATGTTCCGTGCTCGTAAGTCGAATGTGTTTGTGACTGATTTAGTTTTCTAGTTTGCTCTCTTATAAAACAGAAACAAATTATGCTAAGTTACACATTGCCAATAATGTATGACTTAGACAATAATCACATTAGACTAAGTAACTGTTCAATAATTGCTCAGTTTGTTTCTGAATATAAGTGTTGGGCCACCGTTGATTGTGCTTTCTAGTGATATGGACACCTCAGAGGGTTGAATAAACTTAGAATACCACAATAGCAACAGCATAATGTATCAACGTAAAACTATAATATGTTATATTTGAAATATATTTTAGAATTATATCAAAAGTACAAAGTGACTCAATATATGTTATTTTGATAAATCCAGACAATTATATGGAATGAGTTCTGTGAGAATAATTATACCACTAGCATGTGAACTCTTGATTTTATTCTCCTCTCTCAGAAAATGAAACTCGACTCTTCAGTAAATAATTACTCTTGAAATGTTTCTTTTATTTGGAATGCTACACATGGCTATTAATTATACATAATTATGTAGTAGAAAAGTTCAAACGCACGTCATCTGAAAACTGCCTTCCCTTGTTTATGTCTTATGACCATTACGAAGCCAGAACCCATAATTATCTGTGCATGTATCTATCTATTTATTCACCAGCTATTGTATCTGATTTGTTGGGACTACAACCTTAATATCACTTGCCACAAATATAATCTAATTATAACCGGATTCTAAAAACAATTCATGGTCATGGTAAGCGCTTTAAAGGTAAATGAATAACAGTAAATGGATAATTGCTAAATGCCCTTAGTACGATAACTGTGAGGTAATTCAGATGTGTATAACTATAATATAGTGTTTGATATTTTATTGGCACTTGGCAAACGTAGGTAGCCCATCATTTACAAAACTGCACAAAACCTATAAACTAGATGAGAACTGCGGACCGCTTTTCTGTTCCTAGAGGTGCTGTGTGGTATGGGGTGGTGGAGGGGGGGGGGGGGTGTGAGGCGTTTGGGTTGGTGGTGATTGTTTCAATGATGACTGTACATACAAGACACTATCGGGATAAATGTCATTGACAGATAACGATGGTGAAATTATCAATGTTTGTATTCTAAAATGATGACTAGTAATAACGTATATGACTAGGCCTGGGTTAATTGACACTCGAACAATTAACTAAATGTATGTCTTATAACCTACATTCCCCATTGGGCTCGGACATAGACCAGTGTTGACACACCCTTAAAAATATTTGAAAATTAGTAAATTATACGACATTGGAGTTGTGACTTTTCAAGTAAAAATAATATTTGGGCCAAGTTTTTGTGGCAGCCATTTTAAATTTTGTTGGGTTATTTTTACTATGACAGATTGATTGGAATTTTGCGAGTTTTTTGCGGCCATTCTGAACTGGAATTTTAAGCTTCATACTTCGGACTTCAGACTTCAAATTTCTGAAGTCGCCACTGAGCTTTTGCACTTGTAAATAGTTATATATCTGTTTGTCAAATGGAATCGCATTCAGAGTGCACCCAGTACACACATCGACTTGTCTCTTTGTTGACTTAATTTTGTATCACTATCCCAGACGCTAGCCCAAAATTAAAACAACATTGCTTCAACTTTTTGTGTTTGAATAGAATTGCGACTGGTATTTTAGGATTTCAACTGTCCATACCAAATGCACAATATTGGTTTAATACTGGGCCACTGTCTGCGACGCTGGCCCGGAATTAAAACATTGGATAAATGTATTTTTATTATCAAATCTAGAGACTAAAGGGTGGAGTCAGTCTGGACATAGGGGCACCCTGTTCACCCTCCTGGCGATGAATGGAGAATCACGCGACGTGTACACTATTGAACCAACATTGGACCCTATTATAGGCCTACTGACGTGCGATCCAAAAGGCAGTATCTGCTCACTTTACAAGTAAGCACTTTACAAGTAAGCAGATACTGCCTTTTGAATTTTAAGAGCAGCATAGTGCAGTATCTGCTCACTTTACAAGTAAGCAGAAACCGCCTTTTGCCATTCAAGAGTATAGTGATCCATGGAATCATGGATAAATCCCGGAGAACATGTTGGATGACTTAGAAAAGTCGTAACACCCCTCCTGACTACTCTGGGAATGTTGTGTCAAAATTTCAAGTTGATTAGATTAAAACTCAGGGAGAAATAGCGTCTTACAAAAACGTGCCAAGAATAAAAGGTTTAAAGTTCCGTTGAAAACTCAATATATTTGGGCATAGCCCAAATATAAATATTAATGTAACATGAGGTCATTCTGCTTTCCGTATGCCCGAAGCTAGGTTAATGCGAGTTTAGCTATAACAGTGTTGTAACCTTCAGTTTAATTCTAATCGGTATGCCAGAAGCTGGTTTTAGCTTAAAGGGATCGGACATTTTTAATGTTGTCAATTTTGAAAATTGTATTTATTTTAAGCTATATAGCCTACTGATCTTAACTAAAAATAAAAAAAAGTCAAAAAACAATTTTAAAGCACCGAAAAGGGGTGAAATACAGAGTAGTTATATTTCCAGGTCGTATATTGCCATGTAAACAAATCAAGTCAGCAATATTTTAATCTTTTTTAATCTATTTTAATCTAATCACTTTACAGCACAGATTCCCACGTCTTGGACGGTGAGATCAGAGCAATCGCCGTTAATTGGTGTCTTATAGTCAGGACATAGGGGGATACACCTGCAGCACTGATTGTCTGCCCAACGCTGGGCCGACAGCATCATCCAATGCTGTAGGAACATTTAACCGTCCTTTAGCAAGTGTTTAGGTATACAAAAAGTTTGTTTGGGTTTTAAGCAGATTCATAGAAATGTGGATAATTTATTTTTTTTAATCTAAAAACTCTGAAAAAAATAAAATCATGATCTGGAGGATATGTAGGATCCTGACATCGTTCAGTTAATGTGGCGTTTATCCCCAGCCTCCTGGACGCGGGGGGATGGGGATGACAGCCTCGTTTCCGTACCTTGGTGACGTGCGCACATAAAGCAATGTGTGCGGCCTTGGTATTTTTCCCGCACTTCAGGCGTTACACTCGGCGACTACGGACGTGCCGTAGCTCGCTCTCGCTAAGTCAATAGAGACGTGCCGTGCGCGGAGGGTTGTGCTTTGCTGTTATCGCATGTTAATCAAATAAACATGACAAGAGAGAAGAGAGTTTTCTGACTTGTTTGGAACCGTCGACTCGACGGAGGAGGAGGAAGTTTGAGTTTTAATGGTGAGATTGGTCGGAGTCCCTCGTCGGCCATTGTGACCCCATAATGGAGCTCCTGACGTAGGCCCATCTTACCATACTGGCGACCACGACGTTTATCTTCCCATACTGGTGACCCCTGATGACTCATCGTCTACGCAACAGTGTTTTCACCTAGACGCCAGTTGAAAACCGCTGTTTTCAAGGATAATTTTCATTAATTTTAAGGGATTTTTTGAAAAAAATCAATAGCATTTTTTTCTTAAGGTACGTGAAAGCTGTGGGTCATTATTATATGCCAGTTTAAATTAGTTAGAAAGAGTTATCAGAAGAGAAGCATGTTTCTTTACGTCGAAAACGGCGTAAATTTCTAAACTTTTGGTCGAAATCCCACGTGTTTGGCGCCTTTTCAAGATGGCGACCTTGTCGGTTTCTCTAGAAGAATCCAGAAAATTATTCTCATAGACCTAGTCTATCATTTTTTAATTGTAAGAGTTTGTTTAATGCCTTCATCCTATTAATGCCACTGTAGGCGAGTAGGAAGTGGGTATTTTCGGTAACTAAATTTTTATCGTTGATTACCATAATTGGGTAACTCGATTTTAAAGTCCATAGACGAAATCTCGTCATTTTTTCCGATTTTTTCCTGCACAATCGACAGAAATTTTAAATATCGCTTCTACTCGGGTAACCTTTAATAGGTTTAGGGCCAAAATAAATTGTTTCCCTAAATGAATGTCAATAAACGACTTATTTGGTCTGTTTAAAAATATTCCCAGGACCGTAGGTCAATATTTTGTACTATTGTCATATGTTATTTCAGAGAATGCTGAATATTGTACTTGTATTTAGTAGGTGTGCGCCATCTTGGACGCTGGTTCCCCTAACTTAGCTCTTCGCCCGCCGTGGGCACCCACGTGTTCCCCCCTAACCGACATGCATCTGGACAGTGAACCTGTGTCGCCACATCACATTAGCATAAAATAAGCCGCCATTTTGATTTGGTGGAGATCATTTGTCACGTGTTCCAAATTTTACACGGACTGATTGTAATAAAAAATTTTTTTTAAATTGTTTATAAATCTTCTTTTTCAAAACGATTGAGGGAGAGGAAATGTAAATAAGTTGTTTCGAAAACAAATTCTGCCACTAATTGTGCGAGATTTTTGTTCACTTTGAAACGCCTTTCGGTATTTGTAATCGTGATAGGCTATTTAGCGCCTTATTTGGGCACGCAGTAGGTAATGAATATGCTAATGTGAGGCGAGACGGGGATGCTGATGGATACTATGTACGTACCGTTCAAAGCTTACCGTCACATACTATAAGCCACATGCTGCCTGCCGCACAGGCTGTGAGCACCGACAATACACCACACACACACCCACCACAGACGACATAAAAACAACCGCACCGAACACAGTCGGTTTATATGTCAATCAATGAATGGATGCGAGCGATTGATTCGGACGTTTATGAGAATGACTCGGTGATGAACGTACCCTTATAAAAAAAAAACGTGGAATGTTCATCACAGACATCATTTTTCAGCGAAATGATATACTTTATCATTTATCAGCATAGACTACTGTCAGTCACGTTTTAGATATTATTCTTAAATCATAAATGTCACTGTTTTTCTTCGCAGTCACATTTAGTCTATCAGTTTGAGAACGAAATTTTCTCACGATAGTTTATTTCTAAAGTTTAAATTTTTTATAAATACAGAAATATTCGATTTGACAGTTGCGCTATTGCGAAACATTGCAAATATTTGAATGTGTTTTTCGACTTGTGTGGAAAAAATTTTTTTTTCACCCAGGTCGATTTACAAAATACTATTATCCTAGCTTAGCATAGCTTATCATAGTTGTATCTGGCATATTATTTTTATGTACCACTTCGACCTACGGTTTTCACGGTACCATTTTGCATGTGTGTGACTAGGTGAAAACGTTTTATGTCTCATATAGACCTTCAGTTTTCACTTCAATCAATACATACCTTTTGTGAATTAGTGAACAGCATTTAGGTGAAACTTCAACGACGCATATTTTTTCAACTAATCTGCAACCCCCGTTTCTCGCAACATGCGACATAGCATGAACATTTTCTACAGTCTACACTTCTAAGCTTCAACATATTACAGACATTTTTTCATCTGATTTTCACGGCATAGCACAGCCTACCCGCGCACGGCACGTCACGGACTTAGGCCACGGAGAGTGGCGACCGTATACCCTGGCCAAAGGCCTGGGGTGTGCACCAGCAATATGGAAACCTGCCACCGACACGGTGGAGGTAGACATCCGTCACTTCAACAGCTTGCTGGAAAATGATATTAAAAACTGCCAACGATAGTTTGGCATTGTTCATATATGACATTTTTATATTCGCTCAGGCCTGCACAGCTAGCCAAAAGGTCGCAGACTGAGTGCTTCATTATTTAAATGACTTTAATAAATAAACGATTTCAATTTGACGACAGGTTTATTAATGCTGACAGTTTTGTGGCTCGAATCAGCATGTGTCAGGTGGGCCGACCTTTCAACGTGACCGTCACAGGTGCCGTCCACGCTTCATGCGGCGCTGCTCAAATACGGTACTGTCTACAACACAGCACACAGTGTATGCAGTATAAACCTATGCATAACGCATTTAACAGCACAGCCGACAGACTTTATAAACGTGATTGTCTGCTTCAGCCGACACGCTTGGCAATCAGCATCAGCAGTACATTCACTGGTACGGCACAGAAAGAACCAGATCAGCATCGACTTCAAAATATTTTACGATTTCAGCAGCCATTTTAATTATAGTTACCTGCATATTTACTCAGATCACTTATTATTCAACTCAATATTGAATGTTTTATTAATAGTGCATTTTTTTTTAATTCCAGTTGAATATTTCCGTATTTCATATCGCCTCCGATTTTTACGATATATCGCTAACGATTTTTTACGACAATGCATAGGTCTGTTTCCTTTTACCGCACGTCCAGTGATATGACACAGACATGTGCGTTTTTTAACTTTAATGTTTTTAATGTTTTGCCAACGCAAGAGGGCGACTTTTGCGTTTGGCGCGCCAGCAGCTAGCTGGTCATGTCCCACACGTGACATTTCGTGGAACAACTAGTTCCACCGCACATCGAACGAAACATGTAATCATGTCTTTTTGCGACCAAAATCGCAGAATCATTATTTTAAAACCTGTGGTAGGGCACGCGGCCGAATCAGGTACGTCATAGCGTTACCGCATAATGCAACTCAAGGCTATCACACGGTGAGACGCCAGCTGTGATCGCTCATAATAAAGGCCAACTAGGCCCGAGCACGATCATTCAGTTTTTTACTCCTCGCGCTGATGGGGATTTGAGTATCTGCATTCGAATCGCCGCTACGATACGCACAATCGACCCTACAAACGAACTGACAATGCGAACACTCGTTCGATACAGTACTAGAGTACTGCCCCCTAACGACCAGCGAATGCAATAAATCGCTTTATATTTAGCATGTGTTGGACGCAACATCCACACACGTGCTCGATTTGTGCGGCTGGCACTCACGGTTTACTATAGCGCCAATCGATAAAGACTGCGAGACCAGCCACACGCATCGCACTATTACATTTTTCATTGTATTGTATTTTGTATTGCATGTAATTTACGTGAGTCATTTTTGCACGAGCAATTTACGTAAAAGTTTCAGTATATTTTAATTACAGAATACTAGGCTACTACAGGCCTGGCAGCATTGTGTACAGATATATAAATGTAAAGTCATTTTTTTTAGCAAGCTTATTGCCAAATCACTAATAGAAATTATGTTAATTAAATGAATGGGTTGATCGCAGCTTGCAGCAAATGAATCATACATAAAGGACAGTTGGTGTTAAGAGGATAGGACAATTCACGTATAATGCTGCGCTTTCAACCACCCACGCTGTAACCACACTCGCTATATTTGAAAAAAAAAAAAAAAAAAAAACTATGCTTAGTTATAAGAGGTTACATATTTTACAACCCCGCTACTTGCACGAAGCAGTCTCCTACACGTCAGTTTGGTCCTACGTTATCACTCACCCGGGGGTAATGTAGGATCCTGACATCGTTCAGTTAATGTGGCGTTTATCCCCAGCCTCCTGGACGCGGGGGGATGGGGATGACCGCCTCGTTCCCGTACCTTGGTGACGTGCGCACATAAAGCAATGTGTGCGGCCTTGGTATTTTTCCCGCACTTCGGGCGTTACACTCGGCTACTACAGACGTGCCGTAGCTCGCTCTCGCTAAGTCAATAGAGACGTGCCGTGCGCGGAGGGTTGTGCTTTGCTGTTATCGCATGTTAATCAAATAAACATGACAAGAGAGAAGAGAGTTTTCTGACTTGTTTAGAACCGTCGACTCGACGGAGGAGGAGGAAGTTTGAGTTTTAATGGTGAGATTGGTCGGAGTCCCTCGTCGGCCATTGTGACCCCATAATGGAGCTCCCGACGTAGGCCCATCTTCCCATAGATACACTACTTCATTACAAAACTAAAAACGAAAATTGATGTCATCCCAAGGAGCTGCTTTAACACGATGATGAACCGGTGTGTTATGTTGCCAGAAGTTAACCATTTAGCATTAGGTTAAGGAAGTTGATGGCAATAGCAACTTGAAATCAAATCATGAAAATAGCTAAATTATCATAATTATCCAAGGAATACTAATAGACATAATTGTGTGGAGTCATTAGAAAAAAATCGACATTATAACATATTTCTGTTATATTTGATGGAAATGCAAATCAAAATACTTTTTAGGACGTTGCAGGTATCAACCCATTCATTTAATTAACATAAATTTCTATTCGTATTTTAGCAATGAACTTGCTAAAAAAAAATGTCTTTACATTTATATATCTGTACACAATGCTGCCAGGCCTGGCATATTCATTTACAATTTAAAAACATTGTTAATACGATGTATGCGGTTGGGCCCGCCATAGATGTCGTTAGGCGCAACTATGGCGTGAACCATCTGCACGAACCGGGCAACGAGTCTGGATTATTCGTCCAACTCTAGTTTTTCGCGCTGTTTGGTCGGTCGAAATTTTTTCGCGATTAGCGATATTCGCATGGTTGCTTTTGGTCGAGTCGATTACGGCGTCAGCAGCACCCGGGGTTTTACAGCGTAGATGTAAAGGTGTGCGGGAATACGTTCGTAAACCACCGCCGTTCCCGTTAGCGCGGGACACGGCGGGGGCTCGCGAATGCGGTGCTACATAAGTATTGTCTCTGTTAGACAAGTTGACTTTAACATCTATTTGCTTTGGGACTGTGGCCGATTTTTGACTGCTTCTGACTGCCGTCGACTTTTTCGTTTTAAGTCTTGTCCCGTTGGACGTCGGAGTGTCCGCGCTACCAGTTCTAGGTGGACCCTGTGGATTCCTACTAGATGTCCTGGTAGCCCTCGATCTCTGTGGTTTGCTTGGCGTTTTACGCTGTATTGTCGTACCTGTCGTAGGCTCGCACTCAAGATGTGCGGGTTTAACGTGATCTAAAGAGACCGTCTCAACCTTGCCTTTAACTAGGATTTTCATTACTCTGCCACTCCTCGCGACGACCTTATATGGTCCGTCGTAAGGGGCGGTCAGAGGCGGCGCAATTGCGATTCGGCGCAAGAATACATGAGCACATGTAGCTATTTCCATGAATTGGAAAATGTTGTGTTGTTGTGTGTCACGTGGCGGACATAGACGGAGACGCGACATGGCCACGCGTAGCTTGTCTGAATAATTCTCCAAATCAGTGTTGGCGTCGACGGTGTACTGCTTAGTAAACTCTCCTGGGAGTCTAAGGGTTGTCCCGTAAATCATCTCGGCAGCTGACCTGCCTAGTCTCTCTAGAACTAACTCCTAAAAGCACAGCGGGTAACGTGAAAGTCCACGGGTTCGGTGACTCGTGCGCCATAATGGCGGCTTTCAATTGACGGTGGAAACGTTCGACCATGCCATTCGACTGAGAGTGATAACTCGTGGTACGATTCCGAATAATCCCGAATTGATTACACAAACTATCCCACTATTTGGACTCGAATTGAGCGCCCCTATCAGTGGTGATAGTGGCAGGGGTACCATAACGTGCTATCCACCCGCTGAAGAAGGCATCGGCGACCGTTTCGGCTCTAATATCTACCATAGGTATAGCTTCGGGCCAACGTGTAAAACGGTCGACGCAAGTCAGTAGATATCTAAAGCCATCAGCATAAGGTAAGGGTCCGACTATGTCTACGTGGACATGATCGAATCGCTCGGTAGGTTCAGTGAACTTTCCGAAAACTGGAGTGTTGTGACGTGAAACTTTAGCAGTCTGGCAACCCTTACACGTACGACACCATCTAGCAATATCTATATTCATGCCGTGCCATACAAATCGGGTATTAATCAAAGGTTTGGTAGCTCTATGCGATGGATGGCCTAAACCGTGCAAGTTTGAAAAAACTTTTCGGCGAAATTTCGCGGTAAGGTACGGCCAGTTGTGTCCCGTGGACACATCACATCAGATCAATTGATTATCGAGCGATTTTAATAGTTTGAACTTCATAGTGGATGTAGTAGAGTGTCTCAAACGCGTGAATTCTGCGTCATTAGCTTGGTCGAGACTTAACTCTTTATAGTCTATCGCTGGTCCATCATGTATCGCTGACACTGATGGTCGTGACAGCGCATCAGCGACGAAATTTGTCTCTCCTTTTACATATCTAATATCGGTGGTGAATTCAGCGATGACAGCTAAATGACGTGTTTGTCGTAGGGATGCGCGCTCAGTCACGAATGACATTACGAATGTCAACGGTTTGTGATCTGTATTAACGAAGAAATTTCGTCCTTCTAAATTGTGTCTGAAATGTTTATTTGTAGCGTATACTGCCAAAAGCTCACGATCGAACGCGCTGTAGCGTGTCTCTGCTGGGTTCAGCTTCTTGCTGAAAAACGAAAGCGGCTGCCACATACCGTTTAAAAATTGCTGCAAAACGTCACCGACGGCGACATCACTAGCGTCGCACGTGATGTTAATCTGGGCCGTAGAATCTGGGTGCACCAGAAGCGTAGCGTTTGCCAATATCTGTTTTGACTCAGAAAATGCTGACTCTGCATTTTTATTCCACTTCAAATCGAAATTTGACTTCGGTGACAGTCTGGTATGTCCTTCGTTGGCAGCTGTCAGTAGATTATTGAGTGGTGTCAACTTCGCGGCGCAATGCGGTATGAAACGGTGGTAGTAATTCACCATTCCCAGATATCTACGCGATGCTCGTTGCTTTTCGGGTTTAACGAAATTAACAATCGCGTCAACGGCGCTGGGTAACGGCGAAATTCCTTCGGCGCAAACGTGGTGACCTAGAAAACTTAATTCAGTTGTACCGAACTGACACTTTTCAGGACCAATGATAATTCCGTATTCAGATAGTCGAGCAAAAAGAATTCGTAGATGTTTCTTATGCGTTTTATGATCTGGGCTGGTTACCAGTAGGTCATCCAAATAAACAAAAACGAAATCAAGTCCGCGTGTAACGTGGTCTATAAAGCGCTGAAACGTTTGACCGGAATTTCTTAGACCAAACGGTGTTCTAGTGAAAATAAACAAGCCAAAAGGTGTAGTAACGGCAGTCTTGGGTACGTCGGATGGTTCTACCGGAATTTGGTAATAAGCCCTGACCAAGTCGATCTTTGAAAATTTTTTCGATCCGGCTAAACGCTGCGTGAAATCTTGTATATGAGGAATTGGATAACGGTCCAGTACGGTCTGTGCATTCAAACTACGGTAGTCCCCGCATGGTCTCCAATCGCCGTTTTTCTTTGGCACCATGTGAAGCGCTGAGGACCACTCACTGTCGCTGGGTTCAATGACCCCTAGTTTTATCATCTCATCAAACTCGCGTTTTGCGGTAACCAGCTTATCGGGTGCTAAACGTCTTGGTCGTGCAAACACCGGGTGACCTTTAGTCACTATCTTGTGTGTTATACCGTGTTTAACGGTCTCACCCTTTGTCGTAGGGCGTGTCAGTTCCGGGAACTTGCCGAGGAGTTTTGTGTACTCATTCTGAACGGTGTCAACTCTGTTCAATGACAGAGGTTTAATCGATGACAGTGAAGAGACAATAGCTAGACCTGTACGCATGTCCCGGAGACATCTGCTTTTCAAGTCTACGAGCAAATTATAGTGGATTAAAAAATCAGCCCCGATTATGGGTTGCTGCACATCTGCCACTATGAACTTCCACGGATATTCGCGCTTAAAGCCGACATCGACGACGCGTTTACAGGTGCCGTAAGTATGTATAGTACTGTTATTAGCTGCCACCAGGGGGAGACTGTCAGCGTCCGAAATCCCGTTAGCGCAAGATTTCGGCAGAACACTGTCGGCTGCGCCCGTATCGATCAAATATCTGCATTTATGTCCTTTATCTGCGACATATAATAACTTAGAGTGAGATAACTTTGGAGAACTAGCGTCCGCGGAGTCATGTCGCGTCTCAGTTATACCGCCAGATGCAAGAGTCGCTACCTTTCTCTGGCTTAGCAGTTTAAAGAAAAAAGCGCAAGGGCTCCTGCACGTGCGTGCCTTATCACCGAAAGTCTGGTGAAAATAGCAGACAGGTGCATTAGCCGAATTTAATGTCTTAGCGGCGTCATTTCTCTGTGGGTTCGGCGGCGGGACGAAAGGTCGAGCAAGTGGTTGCAAATTCGTCGGCGGGACGAAAGGTCGAGCTTTATCCTTTTCATTTCTATACTGACTAGGTTGGTTGCTAACAAAACCTGAGGCCTGAACATTAGGAGCAAATGCAGGCGCATGAGCATAGTTATTTGCTCGTCCACGTCCTTTATTTCTTTTCCTCTCTGATGTAGTCACGGTTTCCAGTTTCTTAATTCGCCTAGACAAATCCTCCAACAAACCAACTAGTTTGGTGGTTTCTTCTACCTTAATCTCTGCGACCCCCGACTTACTCTCTTCCACATCCTCTTCGGCTGCCAGTGCCCGGTCGGCCAAAATGGCCAAACTTTCGAGGGTGGCACTGTCGGGTTGAGTCGCCAAATGGGCTCTGATGGAAGAGGGCATCTGGCGTATGAATGCTTGACGAATTACTGCTTTCCCCACCACAGCCTTGGTGCCGAAACCTGCAGTCTTCTGCAGACGCCGCAGGAAACGCGAGGGAATGTCATTACCAATCCTTTCACCAGAGATAACTTTGTTAACCCTTTCGGGTGTGGTCAAACCTCTTCTCTCTATCAAGATCGCTTTCAGGCTTTCGTATTTATTGGACCTGAAAGGCTGAAGTAGCACGTCCCTCACATCCGATGCGACCTCGCCCGAAAGTGCAGCGCAGGTTAAGCTGTACCTCTCATCATCATCGTTGATCTGGTGAAGAGCAAACTGAGTCTCAATTTGGTTGAACCAGAGTTCAACATCCGAAGCGTAGAAAGTGGCGATTCTGAACTTTGGTAAGTTCGTAGCACGTCTCTGCGACTGTCTACCAAGCGGTGAAGAACTCCTTGAGGAGTGGCTCCTAGAGTGAGGAGTCATACGTTTAGCTCGGGCAATTCGAGCGAAATCAGCTTTGAGGCGTTGATACTCTTCATCTGCCTCTCGGAATCGAACCTCATTGTCCTCACTGTCTTGACGATAATCATCTTTAGGTCTAGCACCCGAACCTTCTAGGGGCGTTGACATGAAGCCTTCACTGTCGTACTGCTTCGACATTATGAAGTAGTGTTTTTAAATTATCTAACTAGTGAAGCATTTGAGATAGCTGGCCTATTGGCTCTATGTCTATCTCAAATGTGTTTAAAATGGCATGTCGTATTAACACATGCCAACTATTTTGACGCGCCGTGCGCGGATAGGTTGTGCGTTGCCGTGTAAATCAGATGAAAAATGTCTGTAATATGCTGAATCTTAGAATTGTAGACTGTAGAAAATGTTCATGCTATGTCGCATGTTGCGAGAAACAGGGGTTGCAGATTAGTTAAAAATGCGTCGCTGAGGTTGCACCTAAATGCTGTGCACTAATTCACAAAGGTATATATTGATTGAAGTGAAAACTGAAGGTCTATATTTGACATAAAACGTTTTCACTTATTCACACACATGCATAATGGTATAGTGAAAACCGTAGGTCGAAATGGTACATAAAAAAAAATAATATGCCAGATACAATTATGACATGCTATGCTAAGCTAAGATAATAGTATTTTGTAAATCGACCTGGGTGAAAAAAAAAAAAAAATTCACGCAAGTCGAAAAAAACATTCAAATATTTGCAATGCTTCGCAATAGCGCAACTGTCAAATCGAATATTTCTGTATTTATGAAAAATTTAAACTTCAGAAATAAACTATCGTGAGAAAATTTCGTTCTCAAACTGATAGACTAAATGTGACTGCGAAGAAAAACAGTTACATTTATGATTTTAGAATAATATTTAAAACGTGACTGACAGTAGTCTATGCTGATTAATGATATAGTATATCATTTCGCTGAAAAATGATGTCTGTGATGAACATTCCACGTTTTTTTTTTTATAATGGTACGTTCATCACCGAGTCATTCTCATAAACGTCCGAATCAGTCGCTCGCATCGATTCATCGATTCATTGTTTATGTCGTCTGTGGTGGGTGTGTGCATGATGTATTGTCGGTGCTTCCAGCCTGTGCGGCAGGCAGCATGTGGCTTACAGTCTGTGACGGCATGCTTGGAACGGTGTGTACATAGTATATGGTCAGCATCCCCGTCTCGCCTCACATTAGCATATTCATTACCTACTGTGTTCCCAAATAAGGCGCTAAATAGGCTAGAACGATTACAAACACCGAAGGGCATTTCAAAGTGAGCAAAAATCTCACACAATTAGTGGTACAATTTTGTTTTCGAAACAACTTATTTATATTTCCTCTCCTTCAATCGTTTTAAAAAAGAAAATTTATAAACAATTTTAAAAAGAATTATTACAGCCAGTCCGTGTAAAATTTTGAACACGTGAGAAATGATCTCCACCAAATCAAAATGGCGGCCTAATTTATGCTAATGTGATGTGGCGACACAGGTTCACTGTCCAGATGCATGCCGGTTATGGCGGAACACGTGGGTGCCCACGGCGGGCGATCAGCTAAGTAAGGGACACCAGTGTCCAAAATGGCGCACACCTACCAAATACATGTACAATATTCAGCATTCTCTGAAATAACATATGATAATAGTACAAAATATTGACCTACGGTCCTGGGAATATTTTAAACAGACCAAATAAGACCGTTTATTGACATTCATTTAGGGAAAAAAATTATTTTGGCCCTAAACCTATTAAAGGTTACCCGAGTCGAAGCGATATTTATAATTTCTGTCGATTTTGCTGAAAAAAATCGGAAAAATGACGAGACTTCGTCTATGGACTTTAAAATCGAGTCACCCAATTATGGTAATCAACGATAAAAATTGAGTTACCGAAAATACCCACTTCCTACTCGCCTACAGTGACATTAATAGGATGAAGGCATTAAACAAACTCTTACATTTAACAAATGATAGACTAAGTCTATGAGAATAATTTTCTGGATTCTTCTAGAGAAACCGACAAGGTCGCCATTTAGAAAAGGTGCCAAACATGTGGGATTTCGTCCAAAATTTAGAATTTTACGCCGTTTTCGACGTAAAGGAACGTGCTTCTCCTCTGATAACTCTTTCTGACTAATTTAAACTGGCATATAAATAATGACCTACAGTTTTCACGTACCTGATGAAAAAAATGCTATTGATTTTCTTCAAAAAATCCCTTAAAATTAATCAAAACTATCCTTGAAAACAGTGGTTTTCAACTGACGTCTAGGTGAAAATACTGTTGCGTAGACGATCAGTCGTCAGGGGTCACCAGTATGGTGGGATGGGGAGCCCCTCGCGCCGAGAGTACCTGTAAGTGACCGTCGGAGCCTCTAGTGTGGGGTCACAATGGCCGACGAGGGAATCTGCCCGATCTCACCATTTAAACTCAAACTTCCTTCCCCGTCGAGTCGACGGTTCCAAACAAATCATAAAACTATTTCTTCACTTGTCATGTTTATTCGTTTGACATTTGGCAACAACAAAGCACAACCTCTGCGCACGGCACGTCCTATCTGACTTAGCGAGAGCGAACTACGGCACGTCCGTAGTCGCCGAGTGTAACGCCTGAAGTGCGGGAAAAATACCAAAGCCGCACAGTTTGCAATTGTGTGCACCCGTCACCAAGGTACGGAAACGAGGCGGTCGTCCACAACCTCCCGCGTCCGAGAAGCCGGGGATAACTGCCACCTTAACTGAACGAAGTCAGGATCCTACAAGCTTGACTGGAGTGGAGAGACAAGGATCGTGATGCCAGGGGGACACACAGTGACTGAAGGCAGATGGTGAGGACGTGGCAAGGAGCTACATGGAGGGACGGGATCTCGCATGGAGGCATGGATCTGATGGACTGGTTGGACACAGGCTGGTGGTGCTATACGAGGACCAAGGTGACCAGAGAGGACCGATGCAAACGGCTCGAGCGTTTGAAATACGCACTGTAAATATGGTATAGCACTGATTAAATAGGTATTGCACTAAACGCAGAGTTCTTGTTGTTTGTTAATGGTTCATGAGTTCACACATTGCAGTAAATCCGTGACAAACAGTCCTCTTGTACGCCCATCCTCATACATTGCTACCGGGAAACACGACACTTTGCGCCGTTGATGGATTAATGTTGTGTCGTGGTCTTCGACGCTGTCAGGAACAATAAAGCAACATTGGTGGAATGTATCGAGTTTGTTGGACGTGCTCATTGTCGGCGCTGAGGGGAATCCCTGCAAGTGTACACAAATTGTATGCTTCACGGCGTTACCAGTTACAACACTGGTTTAGGATTTAACCTTATGGTTTAATAACACGATGCTAACCTTGCTTTTGGCATACGGGCTAATTATTTTTAAAACACCGTTTTACTTGACACTGTGTTAAGCCTAAACTTCGTGTTAGCACAACTAGCTTCGGGCATACGGCCCTTGATGTGGAAGTATTTAATTCGAAATAAACATATTCAGTGTGTAACAAGCCCCGTTTTTTCATTCCTGAGAGATGAGGTTTACCCAGTGTGCTGTGGGCCCCTCGTCCTAAACTAAGCCTAAAATATGAGGTTTACCCAGTGTGCAACCAGCTCCTCATCAATCCTAATTACGATGGATGATGATGAGGTTTAGCCAGTGTGAAATGGGCCCCTCACCCCTCCTAATATATGAGGTTTACATAGCGTGCAGTCGGCCCCTCATCCCTGACACTGCCTCAGAGATGATGTTTACAAAGTGTGCAGTGGGCCCCTCATCCCTGAGAGATGAAGTTTACCAGTGTGCAACCAGCCCCTTTTAAGGATGAGGTTTAGCCAGTAAACAATGAGTCCCCCCCCCCCGCCCTGGGAGATGAGATTTAGCTTCTGTGCAGTGGGCCCCTCATCCCTTCCGAGATATAAGGCTTAACATTCCTAGCGTAGAGTGTTGAGGTTTACCTAGTGTACAGTGGGGCCCTCATCCCTGACTGCCTGAGAGATGAAGTTCACCCAATCTGCAACCAGCCCCACCTAAAGCCCCTACTTCTCCCTGAGATGAAGCTTACCAATGTGCAACCAGTCTCTCATCCCACCTGAAAAATACGGTTTTTTCAGTGTGCAATAATAACACCGTAATAAAGCAATGATCTTTAAAACTTAGATTACTATTAGGGTATTTTGCTAATTTTCTCTCTAGCTCCCACTTATCCACCTAGCTTTTCTAGTCTAGATAACGTTAGGCCTAAGTTTCGTAAATATCTGCTTTGAAAATTAATCTGTCTAAAATATATTTCAATTTGTAGCATTTGCTGGGTCTGGAGAAATATGATACTCTAGTTCACAGAGGTTTGAGACACGTGATACTATAGACACCAGATGGTTCAAACACTTGATACTCCAGCCTCCAGACAGTTAAAGCGACACAATCTGGCTAAAATCATAAACAATCCTTAATTTTATTTTGTCTTCTTAATATGGACATAATATGTGAACATATCCATAGACTAGTATTGCGTATGTTTTTTTTAAATTTTACGCATTTATCAGTTAAGCGAGAAATAAATACGCAATTTAATTTCAGACATGCATGTCTAAATTAAGAAATACAGGAATAACTGATAAACGGGGCTTTCCGCACCCTTGCTACGTTGCCACAGCAACCCAAAATTTAAAAGACTTCCGCAATTCCAGTCTATGGACATGTTCACATATTAAAGAAGTAGGTCTTTATTAAGAAGCCGAAATAAAATTATTGATTTTTTGATGATTTTAGCCTGATTGTGTCGGCTTTAATACAAAAGACATGTAATACTCTAGGCAACAGAAGGTTAACATTAGATAAATATAATAGACTAGTCGCAGAAGATTAATATTTGAGACACGTGATATCAGAGACCCCACAGGATTAATACATGTGTTACTCTAGTCCGGAAAGGATTTATAAATAAAACATATGATACTCTAGGTATGAGAAGGTTAATATAGAAGAAATATGGTAATCTAGTCCACAGAGCGGTAATACACGAGACACACGTGATGCAATCGACCCTCTGGAGGGGGTTAATACACATCAAACTGTAGCCTATAGAGAGTTGATAAATAACATCTATGAAACTCTAGGCATGAGTAGGTTAAAATAAGATAAACATGATAGTGTAGTCTACAGAGGGTTAAAACATAAGAAACGTGATACTCTAGACCACAGAGGCTTAATATTTGCGATAGTCTAGTCAACAGGGGGTTAATAAATCAGACGTGTGATACTCCAGACATCAAAAGGTGAATATAGAAGAAATATGATAGTATAGTCTACAGAGAATTACTATTAGAGAGACGTGATACTAGCTACTCTCTGGACCTCAGAGGGTTAATACATGTCAAACTCTAGCCTATAGAAGGTTAATAACGAACATTCATGATGCTCTAGGCATCAGTAGTATAGTCTACAGAGGGTTAATATTTGAGACACGTGATATTATCGACTCTCCGGACCTCAGAAGGTTGATACACGTAATACTCCAGCCTATAGAGGGTTAATAAATAACATATGTGATGATTAAGGCATCAGTAGGTTAAAATAAGATAAACATGGTAGTGTAGTCCACATAGGGTGAATATATTAGAAACGTAGTACTCTAGACCACAGAGGGTTAATACTTGCGATAGTCTAGTCAACAGAGGGTTGATAAATAAGAAATGTGATACTCCAGACATCAAAAGAAGAATATAGAAGAATAATAGTTTATACCACATAGGGTTAATATCAGAGAGACGTGATACTATCTACTCTCTGGACCTCAGAGGGTTAATAAATGTCAAACTCTAGCCTATAGAAGGGTAATAACGAACATTCGTGATGCTCTAGGCATCAGTAGGTTAAAATAAGTTAAATATGATAGTGTAGTCCACAGAGGGCTAAAACATTAGAAACATGATACTCTAGACCACAGAGGGTTAATACGTGTGATACTTTAGTCCACAGAGGCTTAATAAATAAGACATGTGATACTCTAGGCATCAGAAGGTTAACATTGAGAAAGTATGGTAGTCTAGTCGACAGAGGGTTAATTCATGAGACATGTCATGCTCTAGACCCCAGAGAGTTAATACATGTGCTACTCTAGAATGGAGAGTGCTAATACATAAGATATGTGATATTATAGGCATCAGAATGTTAATATAAGACAAATCTGATAATCTTATCTCTTGGGGATGAGGGGCTCAGCTGCACATTGTGTAAACTTCACCACGGGAGAGTGAAGCGCTCGCCACACACTGGGTGAATCTCATCTTTCAGCCTAGTTATGGATGAGGGGCCCGCTGCACACTGACCAAACCTCATCCTTAGGATGGATGAGGGGCCCGCTGCACACTGGGTAAACCTCATCTTGCAGGGCCAGGTAGGGATGATGGGCCCACTGCACACTGGATAAACCTCGTCTCCCAAGAGGGATGAAGGGCCCACTGCACACTAGGTAAACCTCCTCTCTCAGGAGGGATGAGGGGCCCACTGCACACTGGATAAACCTCCTCTCTCAAGAGGGATGAAGGACCCACTGCACACTGGGTAATCCTCCTCTCTCAAGAGGGATGAAGGGCCCACTGCACACTAGGTAAACCTCCTCTCTCTGTGTAAACTCCACCCTGAGAGAGTGAAAGGTTCGCTACACACTGGTTGAACCTTATCTTTCAGGCCCAGTTATGGATGAGGGGCCCACTGCACACTTCCGGCTAAACTGCATCTTCAGGAGGGATGAGGGCTCGCTGCACACTGACTAAACCCTTATCTCTCAGAAGGGATGAGGGGCCCACTGCACACTAGGTACACATCATCTGTTAGGAGGGATGAGGGGCCCACTGCAGACTGGCTAAATCTCATTCTTAGGATGGATGAGGGGCTGGTTGCACACTTGGTAAACCTCATCTTTCAGGGCCAGCTAGGAATGAGGGGCCCACTGCACACTGGGTAAACCTCATCTCTCAAGCAGTGTTAGGGATGAGGGGCTCACTGCACACTGGGTAAATCTTATCTCTCAGAAGGGATGAGGGGCCCACTGGATATAGGTAAACCTCATCTATCAGGCAGGGTCAGGGATGAGGGGCTCATTGCACAATTGATAAAACTTATCTCTCAGGAGGGATGAGGGGCCCACTGCACACTAGGTAAACCTAATCTCTTAGGAGGGACGAGGGGCCCACTGCACACTAGGTAAATTTCATCTCCCAGTATAGATGAAGGGCTGGTTGCACACTGGGTAAACCTCATCTTTAAGGCAAAGTTAGGGATGTGGGGCCCACTGCACACTGGGTTATTGGTTCACCTTATCTCTGAGGCAGAGTCAGGGATGAGGGGCCCACTGCACACTGGGTTAGCCTCATCTATTAGGCAGAGTCAGAGATGAGGGGGTCTCTGCACAATTGATAAACCTCATCTCTCAGGAGGGATGAGGGGCCCACTGCACACTTGGTAAATCCCATATCTTAGGAGGGATGAGGGGCCCACTGCACACTAGGTAAACCTCATTTCTCAGGAGGGATGGGGGGCCCACTGCACACTGGCCAAACCTAATCCTTAGGAGGGATGAGGGGCCCGCTGCGCACTGGCTAAACCCTTATGTCTCAGAAGGGATGAGGGGCCCACTGCACAGTAGGTAAACCTCATCCTTAGGAGGGATGAGGGGCTGGCTGCACACTTGCAAACTTCATCTCACGGAGATGAGGGGCTGGTTGCACACTGTGTAAACTTCGTCTCTCAGTAGGGATGAGGGGTGGTTGCACACTGGATAAACCTCATCTCTCAGGAGGGATGATGGGCTGGCTGCACACTGGTAAACTTCATCTCTCAGGGATTAGGGGCTTGTTGCACACTAGGTAAACTTCATCTTTCAGGTTCAGTCAGGGATGAGGGGCTACTGCACACTATAGGTACACGTCATCTCTTAGGAGGGATGAGGGGCCCACTGCACACTGGCTAAACCTCATCCCTAGGATGGATGAGGGGCTGGTTGCACACTGGGTAAACCTCATCTCTCAGGAGGGCTGAGGAGCCCACTGCACAATCGCTAAACCTCATCCTTGTAAGGGATGAAGGGCTCGCTGCACACTGGGCAAACTTCATCTGTCAGGGATTAGGTGATACTGGTACAATGAATGGCCCCGGAGTGCCAGATGGAACATACTCCACTCATCAATGTAGTTGTTTTTGAAAATTAGAAATGCGAACATATTTATTGTGCTAGTCGAATGGACCCAGTGTAATGCTTCTTTTGACAACCAATAAGAAATCTCGTTACGTCATTCACACTTTAATTGCCTTGCATACACCACAGCGGGCTGTATAACTCTAATTTTCCTTCATTTCGTCCGCCACGGTGTATCAAAGGCACAAAATTACCGGTTCCACGCCCCGTCACGGGAAATGAGAGAGGATTTAACTGTTATTTGCACCGTCATGGGTAATCCAACGCATTTTTCTTGCCTTGTGTGCCCCGTGACGGGGCAAATAGACCCGGCCATAATATTATGCATTTGACCTGATAAATAATTGTCAAAATATCAATATTTATAATTAAATATTTTTTTCTGAGATTGGCGGTAGGCCTATAGGTGAAATTGCTGTGAATAATCTAGCTAAAATAGACTATTATCTATTACTTGACCATCCATATATCAACAATTACTATTACTTTTTTTGTGATCTATTACCATTTCCATGATCACTATTATAGTGAAATTGCTGCTAGCTATTACACATTACTATTACCCCATCTCAGCTCTCAACAAGGTTCCATATCATCGCCATGAGGTCGTCAAGATATCGCCACGACATCGTCAAAACATTACATTACACCCCGACGCATCGTTGAAGGATCACCGACCGTCGCCGATTCTAAAAGTACATCGTTAACTTGTAGGATACCTACTTCGCTTGTTTAATGTGGCAGTCGTTCCCACCCTCCCGGACGCCATGAGTCTGTGGATGACTGCCTCGTTTTGGTACTTCGGTGCCGTGCGCATGGGGCCGAGTCCCATGCGGCCGTGGTACTTTTCCCGCAATTACGATAGAACTCTCAGCGACTGCGGACGTGCAGCGGGTCGCCCGCTCTGAGTTTAGCTAGACGTGTCGTGCGCGGGGTTGTACGTTGCTATTATCCAATGTCTAGACAAATAAATATGATAAGCAGAAGAGGAGTTTTGTGAGTTAATCAGAACCGTTGATCCGACAGGGAGATGAACATTCCCATACTGGTGACCCTGACGACTGATAGAGAACGCAATAGTGTTTTCACCAAGAATCAAGTTGAAAACCGCTGTTTTCAAGGATAGTTTTTTTTAAATATTAAGGGATTTTTTTGAAAAAAATCATGAGCATTTTTTTCACCAAGGTACGTGAAAGCTGTAGGTCATATTAATATGCCAGTTTAAACTAGATAGAAAGAGTTATCAGAGGAGAAGTATGTTTTTTACGTCGAAAACGGCGTAATTTTCCTATTTTTGACGAAATTCCACGTGTTTGGCGCTTTTTCAAGATGGCGACCATGTCGGTTTTTCTAGAAGAACCCTGAATTTTTTTCTCATAGACTTAGTCTATATCATTTTAATAGTAAGAGTTTTTAAAATGCTTTCATCCTATTAATGCCACTGTAGGCGAGTAGGAAGTGGGTGTTTTCGAAAACTCCTTTTAATCATTGATCGCCATAATTGGGTGAATCGATTTTAAAGTTCATAGACAAGCCTTGTCATTTTTCGATTTTTAAGTAAAAATCGACAAAAAATGATAAAATATCGCTTCGACTCAGATAACCTTTATTAGGATTAGGGCCAAATAAAATTGTTCGCCTAAATGAATGTCAATAAATGGTCCTACTTGGTCTGTTAAATATATTTCCAGGACCCTAGGTCAATATTTTATTATTATTACGATATGATATTTCAGAGAATGCTGATTGTTACAAATGTATTTGGTAAGTGAGCGCCATATTGGATGCTGGTTCCCCTTGTTTAGCTAATCGCCCGCCGTGGGCAAACAAGTGTCCCACCATAACCGACATGCACTTGGACAGTGGACCTGTGTCGCCTCATCACATTAGCATAAATTAGACCGCCATTTTGATTAAGTGGAGCAGACTATTCATGTGTTCAAATTATACACGGTCTAGTCTCAAATAAAAAAATTTTGAAGATAACTATTATCAGGACAGCGAGGAAAACGAAGTTCGATTCCGAGAGGCAGACGACGAGTATCAACAACTCAAAGAAGATTTTGCTTGCATTGCTCGAAATAGACGCTCGAGACATCACTTTAGGAGCGATTCATCTAAGAGTCCTTCACCACGAAGAAGACAGCC
>OZ024905.1:25175942-25224938 GCA_964017125.1 Flabesymbios commensalis | reverse complement strand
GTTGCTATTATCCAATGTCTAGACAAATAAATATGATAAGCAGAAGAGGAGTTTTGTGAGTTAATCAGAACCGTTGATCAGCCGGAGGGATGAAGTTTACGATATGATGGAGAGTGTTAGGCGGTTTCTCCCGTTCACCCTTACACTCCCATACTGGAGACCCTAACATTCCCATAAACTGTTAGCCGATTTAGCGCAGATTCTTCCTCGAATATTCTCCGATGCATCGCTGAATATTCGGCGACGCACCGGTGATGGTTCCCCGAAGGTTCGGCAATACATCGCGTATGATTTTTCTCGTGGGACAACACGTTCAACATCGGCACCCATCGCCACCAGAACACCAGTACATCGCCAGACAATTTGGCTCTCGTGGGACCGTAGCATAGGCTCCACTGTCGACCCCTCCCAGTAAACATGGAACATTTAGCCAAAGTTTTTGCTACGTTACAATAATCCGGCATTGGCTTAGTATAATGTAGCTCAACATAGCAGTATTGTTAACAACTGAAATATCTAAGTTCTTTTCTTTATTATGGATGGACGCACAGGAGAGTCAGGGGATATAGTACAATCCCCAAAACATTATACGGTAATCTGTTACCTTTTTCCCCGTTTACAGTATACGATGTGACCCTATAAAGTAACCAGTCGCATTTTTCATCTGGCTACATTATACGGTTCTACGCCCCATACCACATTATGCATTCATAGCTGGAGGAGATTCAATGTCATGCTGCCCGTTTTGTGAAGGGTTATACTACAGAAGAACAGAAACAGACATCATGACATCGAGAGAGTTGATCAACATGTTAAAGTTAGATTATTTTGCCAGCATATTACGCGGCGAATGGTGAATGTTGCTAAACAGTGCTAAATGAAATTAATGGGAACAGGATCATAAATATACAATCGAATAGGGGATGAAATTGTAATATATATGTTAGAACTTGCTCGATTCAGCTTTTTTTACTTTGTACCGATTATTCACGCTATGCCGATCAAACAATGCGGCCCTCTTCGCCCAGAATAATTAGGCCTAGCAAAGGCTAATCAGCACCGCCTTTTATCTGTGTTTTACACCAACAACAAAAATAAAAAAACAGGTTTGCTCGCGGCGGTTAGACGCAGAGACTGGATGACAGTAGAGAATCAGAAAGCCGTATTGTACACTAAATAGCAAATTAGGTAATCAATCTAATTTGTTTATTATACATATGAATTATAGAAAGGAATTAATCACAGATGAAATAAGTCATCTCTGTTCCCGATAATTGTGTGAAAAACAGATATGTGTAAGTGGACTGATGAAGGCTATTACCGTTGATTTTGACATTATAAGCTTAAATTCTATCACATTATCACATTATTGGGATACAGCAACATATAGCCTACCCATTAAACGCGGATGAATTCGTCAAATAGTCAAAACGTTGATCTCTAGGGTTGATCAGCGGGCTTCAATGTTTTATGAAATACTTACTACATCATGCATGTGAGACCTTCTTTAGCCCTTCAACCGCCGGTGCCGCATATATTCGGTTTTTCATTTTTTATTAGCACATTGAGTACTACCTTTTATATAATGTTGAAGATACAATGTGACATCAACCAGCAAGATTTGAAAACAGTTGACCTCCATTTTGTCAAGTCTGAATAATTTTCACTCACTTGAAGTTGTGGATCTCGTCAGCGAGACACAACTACAAGTGGGTGAAAATTCAAATTGAATAATTTGGCGGTTAAAGGGTCAAGCTCTGGTTCATCTAAACGTCAGGTGGTAATCATTTTTGAGCAATAAGGTTCCTTTTTATGTCAGGGGAAGGGGGTAGTTTATATTCCAGTCAATAAATGGTCAAGGTTTAACAAAATTGCTTTATTTAGTTTTTCAACTGATTTGGGTTGGAAATTGGCTATACTAGCCAGGATAAAAAATCTACCAATGTCTACGTGGTGCTAATACCTTAAATTCACACAAATCCAAGATGGCCGCCACCGATGCCGCCGAGATCGGAAAAATGACACATCTTATTTGTTTTTCAAGCTAGAAAGGCAAATAAAGTATCGAAACCTATGTTTTTGATGCCAATAAACTCATTTTTGATAACGAATTTAAGAGAATTCCAATAAAATTGGAGATAAAGCATTTTGCTCAGAAAAAACATGCATCAGGTTTCATTGCAAGTGAGGGACGGTACATTTTGTGACATTTTTTTTCATGTTGTGTATAATTTTGTGTTTTTATGTGTCTACAGGTTTGATGTGCATGTAGTAATATAAAACTTGGTGAAGGGTAGTATAGATGTAGCTGATAGAATTATGAGATGTGTTATTTGTGGCGACTCAGTTAGATCTTCCCCAGTCAAGTGAATATATGACATTAACAAAGCTAGTCATGACAGAAACTTATTATGACGTGATATGATTTTTCAATATTACATGTATGTCACAATTTTTCAACTTGAAAAAATACTGTAGTGGAGCGGCTGCCGAATATATGTCCACCGGGAGATACTCTTTCAATAAGCATGCTAGCCATTTTGCGAAACCGAAAAAATAAACTGATATCATTTTCGACAGAAAGGAAGCGAAATAATGATTTTGGTGTCTATCTTAAGGCCCAGTCACACTCGGGTATGGATTGACACGGTCACACGCATCTTCCCTTGGCCAGTCTCACGCGAGTGCATACCGCAGGAGCCTGGCCGTATCGAGTACTACAATCAGTTATTCTGTCTACGTGGTCATCATGGGGGTATGTCTGAGATTCAAACCTCATTGGATGTTTCAGAATTATAAATGTGTCATAAAAGGTCGCGAAGAATTGACCTCTTGTTCATCTCTCATACACAGTCACATGTTCCCGTTGCTAGATGTACTATATAGACAAGTTGGGAATCTCTCATTTGGACAGTGACGTGTACCGCCATTCAGGGAGCTGTGAACACAATGACATCTGCGTGAGATTCCGAGCTTATCTACCTATCTGATCTATCATACCAACGGAAACAAGCAGGCTGTGCTATGAGTCAGCTGTCAACCCCTGGTCAAGGGCTCTCTGATTGGCCGGTCTTGCGACGCGCGACATTCAAGGTATCTGGCTATCTAAAATAGTTGGACTGTATGCTCGATAAAGCAAGGTATCGCACTGCGTGCTCATGGGTAAGATAACTTGTTGTGGAAGATGGGTCACACGCCGAAAGAGCAAAAGCCCCGCACCGGGAATCAGCGTCGGTAAGCGTCGGTAAGCGTCTGTAAGCATCAGTAAGCGTCCGTGATCGTACATTTCCAGGCGGTCACCGCGTCACTTTTCCGTCGGCTGCTGCGAATCAACTTCTTGTTAAAAAATTCGTGGCCAAGCGCGGGTGTCCACGGGGGCCCAATAATCCGTGAATCAGCGTAGATATACAGCGAGATGGTGTACATACACCGTAGGCATCGTACATACACCATAGGATTCGTGGGCGTGCGCGACGGAGCGCATACCGGAAATGGCTCACCCTGCACCCCTCTCCAAGGCGGAGCCCCTACACTGGCACGCGCTGGCCCTACGCTGTTCTACACTGTTATACAATAGCCTACGCTACCCTACGCACGCGCAAAATTTAATGCCAATTTTGGATGTTGCAGCCTCGGATAGGCACACCACTCTACACGGTTGTACGCTAGTGTACGATACTCATGATACTGTACGCTACTATACGCTGCGAAACCATACGTGTGGTGCTTCACGCCATGAGATGGTGCGAGTACACCGCGAGACGGTCTGCATAAGAAATACGTCTTTTAAATAGAATAAATTGATAGTCATCGTGACCAGTGAACTACTCATATAGTATACATTTCAGAAACATGTTGAGTGTATTGTGCAAAGGAGAAAAATAATTGTAGTTAAAAATCAAGGTCATATAGATGTCTGGGTCATGTAATTGTAAATCGCTGCTGTACGTCCCTTTTTGACAGAAGACTTACAATCATTTAAGTGACATTTCAATACGATAAAAACAGTGCAGTTAATTGATGAAATGAATGATATACAGAATGATGCAGATGTGAGCGTGGAGTGATAGGGCATGGTGGGTTATTGAGAGTAGTTTCATTGAAAAATATTGTATATATCGCTCTATATGAACCCATTAGCTTCGTCTCATAATTTCTTACATCAAATGGTCTAACTTCTTACCTTGTACAACTTGTCAAAGTAGTCGCCCCATGGCTAGATAATTGTCTGTGCAAAATGTCTGGAAAATTGGTTCAGAAATGACTTTCACTCTGGTTGATGAATTTAGTGTGAATCTGACTAGAGAAATTACCCCCAGACGGTCTACTTGGATTTTGCTATGCAATGTAATGCTGACACACCTTGGCTTTTTATATAGCTCCGATATCCTTGGGTCGGATAGACCCCATACAAAATCGTGGGACGGTCATATCTAAGAAAATAGTTTTTTTTTAGAATCAGCTAAATTTTAGCTACGATATCGCATGCTCAGCTCATTTTCCTCACAGACATTAAAAATTTGTGAATATTTTGAGACCTTGGTGTCGAGATCGCTCAGTCACCGCCATGTTGAAAAACGTTGATTTTTCGAGTAAAACGAATCAATATAGGGCTAGCTCCATCCATCCCACGCAAAACATTAGGACAGAGCTAACCAGTAGCGCATGTTTTTTGTTAATTACTGCGTCAATTATCAAGCGATTTTCATGAAATTTTGTAAACGTAAAATTATATGCATTATTTCAAAAGTTAGATGATTTGACATGTAATAAATTGAAATTATGACGTCCCTCTATCAACCCATTACGCTAATTCTGGAATTCTATTACGTGTCGAATGGTGTAGCTAAATTGTTACCGGTGTTAGGATTTGACTTGAAAATGGCCTGTGCAAAATTTCAGATAAATCGGTTTAGAATCGTTGAGAAAACTACGTAAAACATGCGCTGCAGATTTACCAAAATAATTGTGGCCCATGGTAGGCCCATAGGTAAAACAAGGCTCTAATTGATCAACCTAACAATACAACGCATTTTGGGGATATGCAGGGGATTACAGACACCCCCCCCCCCCCCGGAATGGTCTAAAATGAAGAATAAAAAAATGAAAGAAAGAAAAGTGTCAATGGCGCCGTATATAGCTCATCTTTGTAATTGCAGGTGTTTTTGGTTTGAACTATCTACATGTCTAGGCTATAGGACAAGTTCACACTAGCACCGGATTTAGGTGGATTTGAATTCGGATATAATGTAGATCTGGTAATATTCGCGAGGTTTTAATTTTCGCGAGGAGAAGAAATTCGCGAATTCCAGAATCTCGCGAAAATTATTATTATAATAGAACTACTGAAGAAAAAAGAAATTTTCGAATTCTAAACTTCGTGAATCAGAATCACAAATTCTCGAAAATTTGAACACGCGAAAATTACCAGATCTACAGTAGTGTCATATTCCTGAATTGCGGGGACTATCCTTCTGTGATCACTCCTGGTCCCATGCTTGGAGATTTTGGAAAATTGTGGACGGAAAGACGACGGATGACGTGCCATGACAAAAGTTCATCTGACCTTTGACCGATTGAGCTCAAATTAGAGCCTGTGATTTGTTATCTTGCATCGTAATTTACCTGAAACTGAAAGTTTTTTCCTAAATAAAACAAGGAATTTTCTGAATATAGGATCTTCTGAATATATCTGAGTATAGGACCTTCTGAACATAGAACCTTCTGAATATAGGACCTTTTGAACAATGTTTTTTTCTGAACATAGGACCTTCTGAACATAGGACCTTCTGAATATAGGACCTTCTGAACATAGAGCCTTCTGAACATAGGACCTTCTGAATATAGAACCTTCTGAACATAGAACCTTTTGAACAAATATTTTCTGAACATAGAACCTTCTGAACATAGAACCTTCTAAACATAGGGCAGTCACCGCAGTGGGCATAGCATTGACGAATTACTCCTGTGAATCTTGGTCTCATGGCAAAAGAGAAGGAAAGCAATAAAAAGAAGCCGCAAACAAGCAGATATGAAGACGAAATTCCCGATTTCTAATTTGCTGAGGGCTTGGAAAAGAGAAGGGAAAGCAAGAAAAAGAAGTCGCAAAGAAGCAGATTTAATGACGGAATTCTCGATATTTCGGACATGTCCAAAGTAAGAAATACGGGAATTATGTCTTCATATCTCGCTTAACTGGTATATAATGCGCAACACAAAAATTAAAAAAAACGTCTGTATCTGTATGTTACGTCGCAGTACGCACTATTGTGCTATCGCGCCACAGGTTCTTTCACACCACATTTTGGATTTTCTGGGGTCTCGCCGGATGGGAACTGCGCCTACGTCCATTGAGGTTCTTTTGCGTCCAACTCTAGCTGAGTCAGACGAGCCATCTGATTTACGTGGTTCTCTGAGCCCCACGAAACGACATCGCAGCACGCATGTCCTAGTGTATAGAGCACCTGGTACTGGCAGTCCCAGGCGGTCACCCATCAAATTATGGACCGGGCCCGGCGTTGCTTAACTTCAGTGGTAGAGCCAACACCGATGAGCTAACGCTGTATTCCGTATATATACGTACGCAGTTCTAGTCTATGGACATGTTTACATCATGTGGTCATATTCAAAAGCCAAAATAAAAATATTGATTTTTTGATGTTTTTATAGCCTGATTGTCGATTATTTTCATGAGAATACTGTGGAGCATATCATATTTTCTGACGCGCAGTACACTTTTTAAAGCTACATGATGGCAAGATAATTAGAGCCCTTTTATTTACGTTGTGTTGAGCTATTTTGGCTCTCATTTAAGCTTGAATTATATTTATATCCGTGTTTGTAATTCCCTGATTATTTCAAATAAATATAAATCTAAAATGAGCTCGGATCTCCTGGGATCATTGGCGGCCGGTTACGCAATGCTTGCCGACGTCACTAACAGTAACAGTAGCTAGTTGAGCGTGTCGCACCATCTCAAGCCTACGGGCTTGGTAGTTATCATATGAATAATATAACATCAGTGATATGATGTTTTATTACACGATTTAGAAAAAACATAATATTAGTGTTGTAGTAATTAATTGCGCGATATAAAAAATTGCGAAGACATCGTGTTCGCGTTGTAATGTTTTATTGCATGGTTTAAATAGAAAAATGTAAGGGAACATCGTGCTCGTGTTGTGATGTTTTATTGTCCGATTTAAAAAGATTATTATTTCGTGCTATAATGCTTTATTACACGATTTGAATAAACATGTTCTTTTGTTAAATAATTTATAAATTATATTAGTGTAATAGATTTAAATGTGTTGTATAAATATCTTTATATGCTGACATGGATGACTATCATGCATTATCGATAGTTAACCAACAGGGTTGATTGACAGGCATGTTCAAACTCTGATTGGTCAGTGTGATTGAAAGGTCTGGTATGATCTCGCGTCGAGAGTGATATTTCCCGAGATTTGACAAGCACACATTTAGGCCTATCCTCAAAATGATGACGTCATTATCTTTATAGTATACTATGTGCAATTTTTTTATAGGCAATAATCATGTTAATCTATATGATTAAGTGGACATCTGAAGGGTCCATATGGCTACCAGAGTTTTTTGTGGGTATCTGGACCCCTGGAATGAGATATAATTTGAAGATATATTTTGTTATAAAGATATCAAGTTATATATCAAATAGTATAGCATGCATTACAATAAATATAAATTGAGGATATATTTTATATAGGAAAACGCTATTCTACAATGTACATTTGTTTCACAACGAGAAATAAAGTAGCAATAAAATAAATAGATCTAAGATATATAAATTTAAATTGAAATGGAATATTGGGCAAGCCAGTGTGAAACATGCGGACAAGCGCACGGACCAGCATGTACAAACCCAATGGAAGGAATCATGGGCGCGCGGCTTTTATAATGTAGCATAAACACGTGCAGGTGCGTGGATTGTCGCACTTTTGTGTACACACACCGTCTCTGGCCATGGCGTCGTGTAACATCGCGTCAGACCGTCCCCAATCGTCGGTTCCCGTGAGTGAGCGTCCGTAAGTGTAGAGACACCGTAGGAAGCGTGGGTGAGTGTTCACGTACCGTAGGTGGCGTAGACACACCGCGTGCGGTATGTGTACGCCACATACAATAGACAATAGACAAATAGACAATAGACAAATAGTTTATTTCATAGGATCTGCAAAAATATATACATATAAAATACAGATATGTATGAATACATGCCAGGAGAGCATGTTAAAGGTGCGTGGTTATCATGTTCTCATAATATAACTAACATACATTTTTTATTTTTATTTGGTTACTCACTTTACCAAATAAAGGATTTTTTCAATGAACTCGCATAATTTGAACAATTGATTTTTATTTGTTACATTCATTAGTGTTTCAAATTTAACTGATGAAGGTGAGTTTCTGTGACGTTTTTTTATTAATTCCTTTCGTATGACTTCAAAGTGAGAACAGTTGAAAAATATAGTGAAATTCATCGCCAATATCTTGTGTGCACAGCTCACATATTCTGAGGTTGCGGGGTATATTTTGTCTGCAACCTGATTCAATTGGAAAATTGTGGTTTCTACAGCGAAACTTAGCCGTGATGCCTCTCTCGCGATAGGACAAATTTACTAAATATGTTTTTAAATTTAGTGTTGTTGTAAACATCCTGTAATTTAAACACTTTCTGCTAAAATTAATTTCTGAGGTCCAATGGTGAAAAAATTGATCTTTAATTCGTTGTTGTAATTTCTTTTTGAATGAATTTATGTTTTCTGGGATGAGTTGGTTATCCCAGACGCCCGAAAAAAACACAACCTTCCAATGTATTTTTCACGGTTGAAAGCCACGGGGACTTATATATATATTCCGATTGTATAGATCAAAAATGAATTGATACAAAATATTTGACAGTTTTGGTATACTGCTGCTCTTATATATTCTAGCCCAAAACATAATCATTCTACTCTTGGCGTGTAGTACAAGAGGTGTTACGCCGAGTTTGCCATAAACCATGTTGGAACAAGTTGACTTGTTTACTTGCAGTACATATTTACAGAGTCGCAAATGTATTTTTTCAATAATATCGACATTTTCTGTTGCCCAAACTTCACAACCGTATAAAAAAATAGGTTTGACTAAAATATCGAAAAGTTCGAGTTGAATATCGACAGGTAGCTGGAGCTGTCTACATTTACGTAGTTACAAAAACATAGCTCGGTTACCTTTGACAACCAGTTGTTTTTTAGCATCTGTAAATTTTCCATTATAGTTAAATATGAGGCCTAGGTAATAATATTGACCATCCACTTCAAGTTCATTTTTTCCAAAAAATATTTTTTGTATTTTTCTTATTTTTCCACGAGAGAAGACAGTAATTTTAGTTTTTGACACGTTTATGTTCAGTTTCCACATGCTACAATAATGCTCCATTAAATTAATTGATTGCTGTAGGTCTCCTTGGGATTCAGCCAAGATAACTGTGTCATCTGCATAAAGCAGGGTATATAATTTACAAAATACTAAAAGTTCTTGATTTAAATGTTCTACAGCCAGCGTATTCACAATCTTCAGTCCGTCGTGGGCTGGTTCTAAAAACAGTTTAATGTCATTTAAAAATATTGAAAATAATAGTGGAGACAGATTATCCCCTTGTCTAACACCTATCATACATGAAAAATTATCAGTTAGCGTACTATTTACAGAAACACATGATTTTGCCGATTTACATATTATAAATGATCTGAAAAAGTTTCCCAGATAAATTATTATTTAAAAGTTTAGACCAGAGCTTAGTACGTGAAACTGTGTCAAATGCTTTACTGGAGTCTACATAACAGCAATATAATCTTTTGTGTTTGTTAAGGTAAATGTCGATTAAAGTCTTTAATGATAAAATATGATCTAATGTTGAGAAGCCAGATCTAAATCCGGCTTGCTCGGGTCCTTATGTTATTTCCGTTTACGAATCGTGTCAATCTGTCGTTTATTAAATTTGAGAATACTTTTCCGAGACAACTTAATAATGATATACCTCGATAATTACTAGGATCTTCACGCTCACCAACATTTTTATAAAGTGGTTTGATTATTGCTAAACTGCATTGTTCTGGGAAAATACCAGTGTCCAGAATGACGTAAAAAAGTTTAGTTAGCATATCAATGAAATTTGGTGGAGAATATTTCAGAAATTCGTTTAAATTCTGATCCGGTCCGCTACTTTTATTGTTTTTTTTTAATTCCGTAATAATTTAGAAACCTCTGAAGGTGTAAAATTGTCATTGTATAGATTATCTGCGTTTTCAAAAGAAAATTCTGGTTCTATCTCCTCGGCTTCTGCTTTATTAAGTTTAGAAAAATGATTGAAAAAATTTGTGGGTGACATTTTGTCTGATATATTAAAAGGTTTTTTGCCAATAATAATATTCCAATAATCCTTTGGGTTTTCAGATTTCAGTAGACGTATTTTTCTAACAGTGTTTTGTTTGTAATTTTTAAACGCCTTGTTTATCTGTTTCTTATAATTTTGACCAGAATTTCGTAAAAGTATCAAATTTTCATTATTTTTTAGTCGCCTATATTTATTTTTGTATTTAACATAAATCTTTCTCTGTGTGGAAATGTCCTAACGCGGTGTTTCTTGGTACCATTGGGTGTTTGGCCACACTTCAACATTCCCAGATCGCTCCCTGTCGATGTGTAAACTGAGTTGATCTCGTCAACTAACTTGTTAATGGTACATAGTTGAGGTGGAATGTCACCTGTCAATTCGTTTAGCGCAAGCAGTATACCACTTACGTCAGTTTCGTTTAATTTTTGTTGGTATTGATGAGTTAAATCTGATTTCCAATTAGGTTTATTTGGTGGGCGACGTACATATGAATTATCCTGGTTTGTGGTATAATCCTTGTCTAAATCTACATTTCGTGGGTTTGCACACTTGTATTTAAGGGTGAGAGTTACAGCACAATGGATGTCAGATAGAAGTGGATCAAAGTCCAGAGCTTCGAAATTACTAACAGTCGGGAAAATTAGAGGAGAACATATAAAATAATCTACCAAACTGACATTGCTACATATGGAAATACTTTGAACAGTGTACACGCATTTTATATTATCTGACAAAAAAGTGAAAATATGAGTAGAAGGGGACGAAAAAGAGCTCACACTTTAAGTGGAGGTTTAAATTTGGACACCATAGTTTCAAATGGGAAGGACTGAAAACGCAAACTGGAAGAAGATGCAGAAAAATCAGCGTGTAAAAAACAGGCTGTCACAACTAAGGATGACCAGGCAGCCATCATGGATTCGCCACAGTGAAAAGTTCTGGGCCCCCAGATGGTAAAGTGTGGGCCTGCTTAACTTAAGTCCGGGCTTGTCCAGGTTCCCCAAACTCGTGGGAAGGCTACGTGCGGTGAGAGAAAATATAACAACACACTCTTCTCAGAATCCAAATCAAAACTGACTTTATTGTTCTATCAGATACATAATATAGTATTTGCGAGCGATCTCCTATCGGACCAGCTGGATGAACATGTTCAGTAATGGCCAAGTAAAATGTGGCAGGTTATGTCAGAGAGGTAAAAAGTGGCAGGTTATGCCAGAGACTGATCTAAGGATGTTTACGGAACCTGAGCATTAACATTTAACGACATTATGGTTTTAACATGCAATTATGTTCCGACATGCCACGACTTACTAGTACATAATAATATTTATTAAGAACAAGAATAATATTTATGAATAACAGGCTAGTCTTTGTTTTTCCACTCCCGTTTGGCTTGGAGTAAATATATATAAATGAACATTCTACAGAATTGTTACAATTATTTGATGACAAAACAGTATCGCTGAACTACTTTGTTCTGTTACACTGTTCCGCCCAGCTGGCGAGATCCTGCTCTGATTGCGGAGTGGTATATCGCGATCGTTCCGTTATCATAATCCCATTAGCTAACGGAATATGATGATCACGGCGCTGAGCGCTCTGCCGCACTCGTGTCATAATCCGATCACTAATAGGCTATTGCAATTCACCGGCTGTAAGCATTTTTAACACCCCTTTTATTCCAGAGCTCACACGTAAGTATTTTAATAAAATAAACACACTTTGGATCAGAATATTTCACAACAGGTTGGACCCAGCTCACATGAGAACGGTCAGTATACAGACAATGACAGAACAAACGCTTTGGTCAATCTCATGGTAGACCAAGTGGCAGAAATGAAAAAAGAAGTGGCGGAAAAACTTCTAGAAGTCCCGGATAAAATCGGTGATATAATTTCTGCAAAAATACAAACCATGGTAAAAGGAATTATAGAGCCAAAGCTTATTAAGTTCAGGGAAGAAACCAATAAACGGTTAGAAGAAATGGATAAAAAGCTTCGAGGCGTTAAAACGTCACAATGTCGGTGTCCATCTAATGTGGCACAGAGTCCAGAAAATCGAGACGTCAACAGCCCCTCGACCCAGTCATGGTACTCCTAATGATAATGACCGAGTGAAGAGTCTTGTGATACTTAATGTACCAGAAAGTGAGACAGAGGACGCAGAGGCTAAAGCTAATGCTGTGGGGAGAGAGGGTCTCAAACTTAAAAATGTGAAATTTTCTGCTGTGGAACTTAAAAGGTCCAGATTTGCAATAGATCGCCTCACAGAGATTATAGGGTTACCCATGGTACTGCTGACAGAGACAGGCAAAATGTGAGATATGACCAACGTCCGAGATCTCGACACACATAGGTCACTTGCGGGTTTTGGAATGTTGAAGGTTGATGTAAAAATGTAGAAAGTGATAATTTTAAATCTCGCATGCGTTGTTCACAGACTATTGACCTGGACATAATAGGAATCTCAAAGACACATTTAGTGAGAGACGACTGTCTGTCTGTCCCGGGATATAAATGGTTCGGTCATAACAGAACTACTTTGCACAAACGAGCACTCAGAAGGTCCGGTGGAGCTGGATGGCTCATCAAAGACTCTATAATAAATAATTATAATGTTTCTGTGATTGACTCCTCATATGAAGGAATCTTGTGGTTAGAAGTGGCAGCTAAAAATCTCCCAAATACAATATTAATGAGAATGGCTGTTTGTTTCTTGCCACCTGGATGTTCATCACGACATGTGAATGCAGCTGAATTTTTAGACACTTTACTCCATCAAGTATACGAATATCAGCACAATGGTATCACGATGATCAGTGGTGATTTTAACAGCAGGGTAGGCTCGCTCTTTGACTGCATAGTAGGAGTCGATGAAATACCACCAAGAAATATTATAGACACAACGACAAATGGGTATTGTAATTTTTTATTAGACTTTTTATTCAGTGCCGAATTTTACCTTTTGAATGGCAGGAACTTTCATAATAACGACTACACCCGTGTGGGCAGTACATGTTGCTCCGTAGTGGACTATTGTTTGATTCCACATGAAAAACTAGACTTGTTCACTGAATTTAGGATTACACACGCGCGTGAATTATTCCAGAGCAGTGGCTGTGTGGGTGAAATGGATCCACGGAGCGGTATTCCTGACCATTCTCTGCTCTCATGGCACCTGAAATGGATCATGAATATCTACAAACGCCACCCAGGACACAAAGGGTTAAACTTAAAAAGTATGATCTAGACTCTATACCATTGAACTACGTGACCTCCCCTGAAGTAATATCACAGATTGAAAAAGCCACCTCACAATTAGAAATGGCAGTAGAAACACAGACAGCCGTAAATGATTTGAACAATGAGATCACCACTATTGTGTTAAATCAGATGGAGCAATATATCCCACATCGTGTTATCACAGTTCCTCCCCGGGAGCGCAAGGGGCGCCATTCTGAGAAGCCCTGGTGGAATGATGAACTATCGACTATGTGGTTAATTGTTGACGCAGCTGAAAAACGATATCTTAAGGCACAAGGCGCCCTCCGCTGTAAACTCAAAACATACTATGTGAGACAACCAAAAAAGTTCTCTAAATATGTCCAAAGAGCCAAACGCATTATTTGGCATAAGATACAAGACGAATTGGTGTCGTTAAATGAACGAAACAAACCCGAATTCTGGAAGAAAACAGGACGAATGGGAGCGAGAAATCAAAAAGTGCCTCAGATACCATTTGAAGTAGTACTAGGAAATGACAGTACTAGTAAAGACCCAGAGACTGTCCTAAAGGTGTGGGCGGATGCCTTTTCTGGTCTACTTAATCCAGATATCACAGACTCAGAAAATTGTGATACGGACCATGACGACAATGTAGCAGCAGCAAACGACGGCACAGCCCTGAACGTTGACATCACCTTACGAGAGGTCGCAGAGGCAGTCGGGATGGCACACAAACATAAAGCACCCGGAGTGGACGGAATCCCTGCAGATGCACTAAAAACGCCTCGTATTGTTGTAGCATTACACAAACTATTTTCTATTTGTTTTTAAAACAGTGTAATTCCAAGTGAGTGGACAAAATCTATCATTAATCCTATTCCTAAAGCAGGATCCAAAGACTCCAGAGATCCATTACAGGCCCGGGGGATCAGTTTAATCCCATCTATGTGCAAAATTTACTGTTATATTTTAAATAAAAGACTAAGCAAGTGGACAGAAGACAATTCTGTTGTGAACGATTGTCAAAATGGTTTTCGTCAAAAGCGATCTACTATAGATCATCTTACAACTCTGACTATAGTGAGTGAAAGTAGAAAAGCGGAACGCAAGCCCACATTTGTTGCCTTTATTGATTTTAAAAAAGCACATGAAAATATTAATTGAACCCTGTTGTGGCATAAGCTCATACATGTGGGAATTTCTGGTAAATTTATTGAGAGTGTTAGATCATTATATAAAGATACTAAAAGTTCTATTAAACTTCAGCATATGTTATCCGACTGGTTTCCAGTGGTGGCAGGTGTAAAACAGGGGTGTACCTTATCTCCTTTGCTTTTTAATTTGTATGTTAATGATTTGCATAAGGCTATTGCTGATACTGGTAAAGGCATAATGATTGATGATATGAAAATTAGTATGCTAATGTACGCTGACGATGTAGTTTTAATGGCAGAGTCTGAAAATGATTTGCAAGTTATGTTAAATTCATTAAGCAACTGGTGTACACAGTGGAAGTTATTGATAAATAGAGCCAAATCAGGCATACTACATTTTAGACCGAATAATTTAGAGGCTACGCAGCACATATTTCAATTTGGGGACGGTAACATAAGTATCATGAATTCATATAAGTACCTTGGTTTACAATTAACAGACCGTTTAGATTTAACACATAGATTACTGCTAAAGTTGTAGCCCAATCGGCGAATAGAGCACTAGGATTGCTAATTTCTCAAGTAAAAGCTATGGGGGGAGTTTCATATAATTGTTGTATAAAATTGTTTGACAGCTTGATATGGTCAGTTATTAATTATGGGGCTGCGATATGGGGCACCCGTAGTTACCCCTGTATTGACGCTGTGTTCAATCGGGCATGTCGCTTCTTCATGGGCGTTGGCCAACAGGCACCCGTAGCTGCTATTCAAGGCGACATGGGTATCACCCCTCCGTTGATTAGACAATACAGTGAAATACTCCGACAATACAGTCGTCTACAATTAATGCCACACAGTAGAGTGAACTACAAAGTGTATATGTGGGCTAAAAATAAACGGTCTATAAGAAAGCGAGGATGGGTAGGACGAGTGGAAAAAATCTGGGATGATATGGGTATTAGAGAATAATTAAATGTATATAGTGGCAGAGAGCGTCAAGATTTCTAAAAGAGGAGGCAATGGCGAAACATATAATTAAGTGGAAAAATAATTTAGAAAGAGAAGAGGCTATACGTGGAAATGGTAAAAATAAGTTAAGAACCTATCGGATTTTCAAAACTAATTACTTCACTGAAAAGTATCTTCATATTAAATCACCACGGTTACGCAGTGCAATGGCAAAGTTTCGTTGCGGTATTGCACCCATTAATATAGAAATTGGAAGATACTATGATATATCCGCAAATGAACGATGAAATACATGTGCTTCTCTATTGTTCAATGTATAATTGTGTCGGAGATCAACTGTTCAATCATGCTGTATATATTAACAATACTTTTATGTCACTGAATGATTCAGAAAAACTTCATTTTATTTTCACCAACAATGATATTACGTATAGATGTGCCAAAACCTGCAATGAAATTTTAACTATACGGAGTAATCTTACCACAAATGAACGTTTTTAGTTGCATATGTGTATATACGCATTACTGTGGATATTACATAATTATACTTTTAAAAATAATTTGATTTTTTTTTTCTCACTGTTTCATCTCACTGTTTCATCTGTACATATTTATCACTCATCCAATTATCATATCATCTTATCATTAGCATGTTTTCACTCATTGCATTAGCCATATATGGTAGTGGTCAGCGCCGCTGCCTTTCACGCCAGAGTTCGGGGTTCGGTTCCCGGTCTCGGCGGTTTGAAGGAAACAAAAATGTTTCTTCCCATCCACGTGTGAAAGTCAGTATTGTGAGGAGCCTCCGTGACCGAGAGGTAGCGTGCTCGGCCTCAGACCGCCAGGGCTCGAATTTCGAATCCTGTGTCTGGAGGACAGTGTCATCTCATTCATCTCACCATCTTCAGGAGGTTCTCCTGGCCCAGTTTAGCCTATATGTGCACAAATGTGGCCTAAAGCCCGATTCATTTCATTTATTTCATTTGCATTAGCCATATATATAGTCATATAATGTGATGTTTGCTTTTAGTATACTTGTTTTCTTTTTATGCCTCTCGCAATTCTGTATGAATGACAAGTGTTGACAGGGTGAGACCGAAATAAATGTTTTACTTCTACATGTTAGTTTTCGTCGGTTGGCGTTCTCACCCAACCTTTCATTAACAATAAATACTTCAAGGGTCTTACAAAGCCTTAAGAGTCTATTATCGTAGTTGTTAACAACTTTATCAACATTATTTCTGCTCTGTGGAATATCACAGCTGTTAAGAGACATTTCGTTACAAAGATATTCATTTTCGTGATCTGATACTTTAAAATAATCCTTTAAAGTAGCTGTTCTTGCATTTAGATCACCAGCAATACATATATAAAAATCTTCATTTTTAGACTTTAAATCAATAAAATTATCTTCAATGTCATCAAATATACAGATATTGGTAAGTAAGTATTTTACTTACTAGAGATATTAGAGTAGTTAAGAGTTGTCTGGTGGTACATATATTAGGCATAAAACCATGTCTCTTTGGTCGTTGTTACCTTTAAATTTCAACCAAAGGGAATCTTGCTGTGTATTGTTAATAAGAGACACTCTACTTTGTACATTTTTACTGATTAAAGCGGCGACTCCGCCTGAGGCCTTCCTCTCAAACAGTCTATTTTTCGTGATCAGCTTAAAGCCTGGAAAAGCAATTTGGTCTAATTCGTCTAGTTTCGTTTCTGTCATCAATATCACATCATAATTGTTTATAAAGCTATAAAATTCAAAACTTTTCATTCTGATTTTTTACACCACATACATTTATAAGCGAGATTACAAGTATTGTTGGTTGTGTTGGTGTGTTCTGTTGATTTTGATTGTTCGTTGATGGGGTGTGTTGTGTTGAAATGTTCGGAGGTGTGTTCTGGTGAAATTGAGTGTTAATAGTTCTAGTGTGCTGTGTTGAGATGTTTAGAGGTGAACAAAATGTTAGCAAATCGCTGTGACCTTGAAATGACCTTACCATGACCTTGGGATAACTCCTTTATGGTACCAAACACCAACCGATGTCACATGTGTACTTGGGTTGGGTTTCGACCGAGTTATATAAAGTGCTAGTCCAACAATCTATTCTCAACCGTTTTGAGCTGATTTGACCTCGTTATGACCTTACCAAGACCTTGGGATAACTCCCCTATGAAACCCACGGCCAACCCATGTCTCCATGTGTACTTGGCTTGAGTTTCAACCTAATTAGGCCTATATGACACATTCGTATACAACCCTAAGGGTAAAGGGTACCATACTTCGATGACCTCTGGTGACCTTATCAATGCATAGAAAATCTGCAGACCACCTGAAACTAACTTGGTACATAGTAAGGTTCAAAAAAAATATGGTCTACAAAAATGCCCAGGTGGGGGGAGGGTTTCGACTTTCAGCCCATGGTCTAATATCTGAATAGATTGCGAACAATGTTTTTTTGTTAACATTAACTGCGTGCATAGAAGCGCTAATTGAAAATAACACACTCGTGAAATTCAAGCGGGATATGTTGCAGTATAGATCACTGTATATGATAAATGATACCCTGTATGATATATACTTTGATATGAGAATAAGTGTGTAACGTATACTATTCATTTCAATAATTGATATTTTTATTTGATTACTTCCCGATGGGTCATCGTTTTTTATATGCCTGCTGGGATTGACTAAAGGGCAAGTCACCGATGTGTTTTGAAGTTAATTTACGGCTAGTAGTAATTATGCTCAACGACCTGTTAATTACGCCATTATTTGATCTACCATTAACTGGAGCGACCCTTCTCTTGAGTGCAATAAACAAACACTTTGCAATGGCATTTCACATCTGCAATTATCTAATCCTTAAAATGTCTCTCCTCAACAAAATACATAGTAAAAACAATAATTTCTACCAAATGGGTTCCATTTGCATGTCGCCCACCACGCATGTCATTTATATATGCGACATGCGGTGAATTTAATAGTGGAGATATGAAGATATTATGAATCTACACAATATATTTAAATACAAGTTTACGTTTCCTCTTATGCTTATTGCTCACACAGTAGGCATATACTATGTATTATGTAAAATGTTTTAAATTCATGATTATTATTATTATTTGTATGGAAATGTAGAATTTGGGTCTTTGGACACCTTAGTAGGCCTATATGACTGGTCGATACCAAGGATTACACACTATTTATGTTACAAGAAGATGTTATGTGAAACGAGAATACATTTTTATTTAAATACGAGGTTCATTAATATATGTAACAACCCTTTGAGTCCCAAGTTGTACATCTTGCATCATGAATGTAATATGTTACTCATATTTTTATTGCTTAAGATTAAATGTATATTTATATAATCAATAGAACTACGGGAATTGTATGCATTGCAACATAGGCTAATTCCAAAGAACAGCACACAACTATATTTCATAGTTCGTCAAACTTTGCTAATCAGGTAGCTATGTATAGCACTGGGAAGTGGTCATCTAATTTCGGCAGTCAGGTAACTATATGCATGGTGATGTTCAGTAATCATCTAGATTTGCCAGTCAGTTAGATATGTATAGCTCTGGCCAGTGGTCATCTAATTTCGCCAGTCAGCTATATGCATGGCGCTGGCCAGTGGTTATCTAATTTCGCCAGTCAGTTAACCATATCCATGACGCTTAGTCCGAGCTTGACGTGAACAGCATGGTTCAACGTCAGAGATTGACAGCATAGCAAAAGCTGTGGTTTCTATGCTGATGGTCAGTGTAAGCTAAGACCAAAAATTTAATAAAAAATGTGAGTGTAGCCCTATTTAGATGATAAATTCACCTATATAGACAGGGCTTTAAGTGCCCACGTTAAGGCATTATTCTAATGAGATGTACATCTGTCATTACAGAACGATATAAAAATAATTCATCGAACAATGACGCAGTAATTCATTGCGCAATCGATCGGATGCGCACCGTATTTTTGGGGCACAACTTTACGAATGGCAATGATTACAGATTCTGTATCGCACACAGAGTCTGTTATACGGACTAATGACGCTGGTCAGTAGTCATCTAATTTCGCCAGTCAGGTGACTATGCATAGCGCTGGCCAGTGGTCATCTAATTTCGCCAGTCAGCTAACTATATGCATATCGCTGGTCAGTGGTCATCTAATTTCGCCAGTCAGTTAACCATATTCATGGCGCTGGCCAGTGGTCATCTAATTTTGCCAGTCAGCTAACCATATCCATGACGCTGGTCAGTGGTCATCTACTTTCGCCTGTCAGGTAACTATATGCATAGCGCTGGCCAGTGGTCATCTAATTTCGCCAGTCAGCTAACTACATGCATAGCGCTGGTCAGTGGTCATCTAATTTCGCCAGTCAGCTAACTATGTGTACAACTCTGGTCATTGTCCATCTAATTTCGCCAGTCAACTAACCATATGTACAGCGCTGGTCAGTGGTCATCTAATTTTGCCAGTCAGCTAACTATATGCATAGTGCTAGTCATTGGTCATCTAATTTCGCCAGTCAGCTAACTATGTATAGCGTTGGTCAGCGTTCATCTAACTTCGACAGAATACATGTATAATTAGCTGGCTGTCTCCATTCATTAAATGAATATTATTTAAAGCTTATGCATTCTATATGTGACACAGTACTTATAACCTCTGACGAAATCCCGCGAGATCTGCTCCGAGACCGGAAGATCATTAGATTTCGCGTGATCATTAGATTTGGCTTGACACCGGGTTGCACTTGACACCTCTCCTGGCGTCTGTGCTAGTGTTCGATGGGTGTTGTAGTGGGAGGGGCCGTAGATGATGACGGGGTAGGGTCGTGACTGTAAACTGCTGCGATGTTCTGCTGAGCCTAATCATGCTAATGGTAAGGCGCTTGGCATACGCTTTCCCTTTTGTTTACCACTGTTCTTGATCTGTTTTTCTCTGGTTTCTAAGGCTGCTTATTTATTGATATCACTTCAACTTTCCCTTGTCTGCTGAAATGGACACCTGACGGGTCGGTTTTAGAAAACAGGTGATTGGCGAGGCTACCCTTTGGAGACAGTAGGGCTCGTGTGCACTCATCCACGCTCATGCACGATTCAGACGCTCTCGGACGATTTCTACGGTATGCGTACGCCATTTTTCGTCCGTCTGGGTGTGTAGGCACACCGCGCGGATTAAAACACGCGATTGGGGACGGTCTGGCGCGGATTGCCGATTTCGGCTATTTTGCTCAATCCGCGGGCAGCGTGTCAATCCGCGTCCCAGTGTGACTAGCTTAAGGGTTTTCTGCTACGTCCAGTGGTATGATCAGAAAGCACCTTAAGCATTGCATTGTTGGTGAAATGATTGTCACTGTTTCAAGGAGGTCAAGCAACAAATTAATTTATTTTCGAAATAATTGACAAATTTATGATTTCGGTGTCTACAATAGGGTTATCACAAAGCACTGTTATAATTGCATTGCGGGTAAATCTATATCATGTTTATCTAATATTACCATCTTTATTTTGTACACATTGTTTGTTGGGAAATTACCTCATGTGAACAGTTTGTCACTGTAATAGCAGCTTTCTTAAATTTGCACAACAATTCTTACAGCACAGATCCTTGCGAAAAGCCGCACATCAGCTATTGTGGAGTAGACAGTAATAGACGTGCAGCTGGTTCTCATTTAGACCCATATTTAAGGAGTTTAAGGCTCAGAATGTAATAGGGGCAAATTATAGTTCATCTTATTGGAAATTTTCTCCTCTTTGCAGTGGTGGTTGATGTGGAGCTGTATTATTGGGAGAAATTGATGAAAATTGAGCTCAAAGTCATGTACCCTCAAATTTAATGATAATTTTCTGTATTTTTTTTATCTGATCAGCCCGAAGTGAATTTGCTAGAATGTAAACGTTCTGTATGTAATATTGACACATCATCAACTATGTTTCCGAAAAAATCATCTTCTTTCCAATGGTGTCTCATGTGATCCTCTATTCATAGCAGAAATTAGCTAAAATTGATATTAGAAATTTGTACCGTTAAATTATGTAACCGCTTCCTATATTTTTTTAAAAATAACCACAATTCAAATAATCTGTAGAAAATGGTATGGTTTAGAGTGTAATAATTACATTTTAAACTCTCTATGGTACAGTCACATTCTAGGGGCACCTTGGGAAAGGTAAATTCCGTTCAGAAATTGGTGAATATATTAGTGTAAAACATGTGTTTATGATCCCTATTTTTTGCGATATTCAGCTTCTGAATCTTATATAGCGGTAGTGGGATATATCACTTGAGGTACACTTGATTTGAATGTGTATATAAAAAAATAAATACGGCAAAACCCGAACATTAAGTGTTCAAATAAATACAGAAAAAATGTTTGAATAGAGCACATTGTAACCCAGAAACACAATCTCCCATAACCACATTAAAAAGATTTATAACAAAATCGTAAACCTATTATTAGGACTATGTGGCCGATAAATCAAATAGAATAGAAAATGCCAGTCACATTTCTATTAATGCTTTTTCGAAACTAGTCGATGCGATTGAGTTATATGTTATACTACTGGGGGAGGCATATATACCGTGACTATATGCTTGAAACATTTGATCCGTTGATACCTGATAATTACAAACCATCCAGTCTGCAGAGACGGCTTGAGAAACAGTTTGGTAAACGTATAACGATTCTATCCCAACACGGACAGGGGACATCAAACTTTCCGTTCAGTAGTTCGATCACTCTTGCAGATGCTATAAAAAAGTTAACAGTGGAAAACAAAGCAAACACGAAGAAACAAGTCTACAACTTCCACTGCAAGATATATGGTCTGACGAGAATATACCCCATAGAGCTATTGGAATACGACATCAAATGGAAGCCATGACTGCAAACCTCCATTGGTTTTGAACGCTGCGCTATGGCTGATTGATAAAAGATCCTACATAAATGGAGTTGACACACCTTCATATGAAGTTAGAAGTAAAGCTTTTTCATTGACGCATAACCTAGTTCACAATTGTACCAACATTATTACACCAATTCATTTGGCAATCATAACCATGATTCAAGATTTCCACTGTTCATACTTATGGAAGTTGTGTGAGCTATGATGAGTTAAGGAGTTTTTCAACCAGTGCGGCTGAGAATGAACTATGTCATGTGTAGAATTGTATATATATTCCCAGTTCAATGGATATCACCACTGTAGATTGCAGTCTTGTACAAGAAGGTGATGATAATGTCAAACAATTGATGGAAAGAATACATTACATGCAATGGCGCGGGTATTGTTTCAGGAGCAGGCAACAGATAAAGCCCCAACTCAGGAGAGAATTCTTCGTGTGCCAGAAAAATGTATGTCATGTTAAATGAAATTGAATCTCTAATACAAATATTACCATTTGCAAAACCAACAGTGCGTAGTGATGCACCAAAGACAGTCGATGCTTTAGAAAAGATACATACACTGGAGACATCTCGTTCCAGATATGTCAGCAGTGTATACAGTCATGGAAAAATGCACAGAAATGTCATATGCAGTTGGTCAGTCATTTTCAGTGCAAACAATGGACCAACATCTGTATTGTATAGCAAATCAAGTTATGTGGTATTTACCAGATGAATTCAACAACCACACTCTGCGACTAGGTGGCTTTCACACACTTGCTTTATTTCATAAATTGGTCAGCTCTGGGGTGATGGTGGTTTAAATGATATTCTCATTAAGTCTGGTGTGCATGCATCTGTCACAGTCGATCGAATGTTGTCTGGAATGTTGTAGGAAGCACTGATGAGGTGGTACATGGGGTCTATTTTCAAGTCGCATGAAAAAGACGACCACATGGATGGCTTTTCGCCACAGTTTTTGGCAGCATTTGATTGATTTACAGTCTGATATTTGTGATGGAAATGACATACAGAAGGCCGCATCTCAACTGAGGGACTTTGTCAAGTTAAAAAAATCAGATAATCCGAGAAAAACTCGGATTGGTCAGACACCACCCACCCACACCTTTTTCCATTTTTTTTTTTTTTGAAACATTTTGAAACATGAAGACAACACTAAAAACACAAAAAAAGTTTTTCTCGGATTTTTGGATTTTTTAACTTGACAAAACCCCTAAACAAAACAATGAATGTCAGTGCATTTAAAGTACTGATTGAAAAGTTCAATGAACGGTATTGGCACATGTTTCTCGAAGCTATTGAGATAGTGCTGTTAGATTTGCAAGCTGGACGACTGGGAAAATGGGAATAAGCAAGTTTTCAGCCCGATTTGCTTGCTTGCAACTAACAAACAGAATGACTTCCAGTATATATATTGGACATGCTTAATCTCCCATCGGCACAGTTCAAAACTGGACAATTTGTTATACAACATATACAACACCAAACTCTCAATAAAAGCCGGTTAAACGTGTTCGATGCCAACAAAAAATATATAGTGTTTATGGCGGGCGTCCAGTTTCAACATGGAAACAGTTCCCTGGAAGTTTCCGAAAACAAGCAATGTCTGATACAGTTCCTTTGTCGTTACTTTTCAAACGTTCACCAGGATTGCATTCAGAAACAGCTAAATCACTATATCTTTTTAGGGGCGATAATGGAGAAGAAGTTACCCATATCACATCATAAGGCACATCAAAACCAAGTCATATCTTTAGCTCACACAAAGAAGCTGATACTAAGATGATATTCAACGCCATAGATGCAGACATAATGTTTGAGAAGTGTCATGAAAAAGGAAAAATAATTATTCGATCAGCCGATACAGATGTGCTAATCTTCAATTGGCACTTTAGTATTACCAGCAAATGTATAAGGCCTTATACCTCACAGCTTTGGATACAGACAGGAATCGTTACAGCAACTCAAAATAAACGACGTTACATACCTGTGCATGAAATTTCTCAGTTCAGGTGGGGTACTCTGTAACATACTCCCTGTAGCACATGTCTTAACGGGATGTGACACAACTTCAGCTATGCATGTATATGGGATTAGAAAAAGAGACTCTCATGAAAGTAATCACCAAATCCCCAGAGAACTTTAGTGAATTTGTTAAACTGTCGGGCACTGATGGTGTTGCAGCATTACAGCAGGCTAGGAAGCTAGTTTCTACCTTGTATGATCAGCAAGGTAAGGAATACAAATACCATCATGACTTAAACAAGTTTAGGACTCGCATTGCTAAGCAAAAAGACATATATCTGTCTAAAATACCTCCCTGTGAAGCCAGTTTTCTTCAACATGTAAAACGTGCAGCATGGCAAGACCGGGTATTGAAAGCAGCACATGTTGGGTTTCCTGATTTGGTTTCACCTCTTGATTTTGGCTGAATACAAGAGCAAGGTATGTTATCCTTAGTATACTATGAAGAGTGTAGTGCATCTGAGCTAATTGGCAGTTTGAGATGTGAATGTGGTCATAGGTAGAGGTGTTCTACTGGAAGCCCTTGCTATCAAGGGGGAATGCCATGCATTGAACTTTGCTCTTGTGCTGCCACAGACATAGGTAATAATGTTTTACCAACTGTCCAAGAAAATATTGAAGACACTGACGAGTAGTGTGTAAAGTTACATTGTAATGAGACAACTAATCTCATACTTTGCGTTGGTTTAGTCAATATAGCATTTTTAATGGTAAAACTTGTCCTTAGTAGTCGATTGTATTACACACTGAGTCTGGTCTAAAGCAAAAAGTAATTTTAGTGATGTGTTGTCATGTGATACTACTTATTAAAGATTTAACTGATTTGGATGGTATTCTACTTTAAATATATAGATTTTTATTTGTTATGTGGTTATGAGCCAAATGTTGTTTATTTGAAATGACGAAGGGCTATTTGTGTATTTGGGTGTATTAGTGCAGAGTGAAATAGGCCTAATATGGACATTGAATCAACTATTGTTATGTGTTATTACTTTGGTAGAAATTTGATGCCAATTATGTAGAGTGATAAGGAAAGTAACATATTTTTGGTGCTGATTTGTGTTCATAGAGGAATGATTGGCATGGATGTAATTTGTTCTGCATAACAGATTTAGGCGTTACATAAACATGTGAATTAATTTTAAAATAATTTTACACTATCATTAATGGCACTATATAGTCCTTTTTGCTATTGCACTGTGGTTAAGTTTGATAAATGTAGAATTTTTGGTCTTTTTTGTAATTTGCCCTGCTTATGTACATTTGCGTGTTATGTATTTATACATGAAGAATTAGTCTTTAAAACAATATTTTTCATCGTAATTGATGTTGGGTTTACTCTTGTATATTAATGTAACGACTAAAACAGTATTTGTTGTTATAGGAGGCAATGTACTAATGTTTTTTATTTGTGTTTGTTCGTGTTTTATCATAAGATGTATTGCATTGATCAATAAATCGAACTAAAAATAGCATCGATGAACGTTGCAACACACATATATATTATATCAAATTGTTTGAGTGATAATTATTGGGAATTGTAAATTTGTTCCTACAATATTCATGGATTAACAGTAATGTAATGCCCCTGTCACACGGGGCTTTTCCGGGGGAAAATGAAATGAATCGGGCTTTACGCCACCTTTGTGCACATATAGGCTAAACTGGGCCAGGAGAACCTCCTGAGGATGGTGAGATGACACTGTCCACCAGACACAGGATTCGAAATTCGAGCCCTGGCGGTCTGAGGCCGAGCACGCTACCTCTCGGTCACGGAGGCCCCCCACAATAATGACTTTCACACGTGGATGGGGAAGAAGCATTTTTTGTTTCTTTCAAACCGCCGAGACCGGGAACCGAACCCCGAACTCTGGCGTGAAAGGCAGCGTTGCTAACCACTACCCTAGGGCCCCCACCCTTTCCGGGTGAAGTAGAGATACGGTCGAAATCTACGGTGCGTTCGCCAAGAAACCGAATTGAACCGTATTGAACCTCGCGCACCGCCAGCCAACCGGCCGTCGACCTCGAGTGCTTTTTAAATTGAAGGGTTCAGAACAAAACCAAGGCAAGGTCATTTTTTTCAGCTATTTGAGTTCGGGGTACAGTAGGACAAAAATGGTTGACTTAGCCGCAATTTTGTCAGCAAATTACCACAATGACCGCAAATTACATTTTGTGAACCGTAAATTACCTTACATGACCCTGGGTTTTTCCAGGTCTGAGGCTGGCAAAAGTGACTTTCGGGGCTTTTGATGAACAAAATGTGTTTCACGGAGATTTTCTGTTGAGTAGGCCTGCGGGATAATTCTTTCGTGGTAGGTTCGGTTCGATACGGTCTAGGGATGGGGTCCAATACGATCCATAATCGGTCCAATACGGTCCATACTCGTGTATATAAAGTGTACGACCAGATAAGGAGAATCTGATCTCATGCCAATCAAAGCTGGTGTTCCACAAGGGTCCGTACTTGGACCGATTTTATTTCTTGTCTATATAAACGATATTGCAGATGAATTGGAGTGCAGAGTTAGCTTGTTCGCTGACGACAATATTCTCTATATTTTTGCCGATACGGTGGACGAATGCGCAAATGTATTGAACAGGGACCTGGAGGAAATGGAAAACTGGGCTTATACTTGGTTGGTGACATTTAATGCCAAAAAGACCTGTGACATGCCTCTTTCGCTACAAACCAGAACAAATATCATTCTTCCTTTATTACATTTTAAGAACGAAGTTATCAAAACTGTAAATTCTCACTGCCACCTGGGTTTAACACTAACATCGAACCTAAAATGGTCGGCTCACATAAATAATATTTGTATAAAAGCAAACAAAAGACTGGCAATCTTAAATAAACTATCATTTAAAATTAACAGAAAGGGATTAGAACAGCTTTATTTTGCTTATGTCCGATCTATACTGGAATATGGCGACATTGTATTTGCAAACGCTGCTCAAAACGACTTATCTAAATTAGACAAAATCCACAAGCGAGCAGCAAAAATCGTGGCTGGTGGCACAAGAGGAGTCTCTTCGTGCACTCTGTTTAAAGAACTATCCTGGGAAACTCTATCTCAGCGCCGCGAAAACCGACGCAAATTAATGTTCTCGGATATTGTGCACCATCGCTCACCCACATATTTACAAGATCTATTGCCAGGTAGTGTAGAAAGTAGAAGTGGTCACAGGTATAACCTACGAAATTCTGACCTCATGGATACTTTCTCCTGCAGAACCGAAACTTTTAAATCTTCTTTCTTCCCATACTCGACAATATTCTGGAACAATTTGGATGAAAATTTGAAAGCAATTGACGAGAGATCCATTTTGAAGTCAAATCTTGCAAAAACACGCGAAGATAAAAACAAATATTATCTATTGGGTCCTCGAACAACTATCATTATTCTGGCACGCCTACGGATGGGATGTAGCGAGCTTCGAGTGCATTTAAATTGTTTACACGTCTCCGAATCTACTAAATGCTGTTGCGGCAAAGTTGGGACCACGGAACATTTCTTTCTATCATGTACCTTGTACACCGCAGCCAGAAACGAGCTACAAGACTCAATGAACGGCCTAGGATTGATTTTTAACTGTACTGTAATACTTCACGGCAGTGAAGATCCTAACAACCTGGTCAACACCAATCTCATGGCTGCAGTAGACACGTTCCTACGGTCCAGTAACCGCTTCTCGCTCCTTGTCTGTGTGTGCCTGTCTGATGATCCGCTCTTGTTTATAAATCAACATGATAAACATCGCCTCCTCGAGAGGAACCACAATGTATTACCTTTGGGTACTGTTCCAATTGAGAAATAAATATGTTTAAACTAAGGAGAAATAGGGTGTATTTAGTGTTATTAATTGTTAGTGCTCACATCACAGGGTCATATTAGGTCATTTACGATGCCTTGCGGACATGCTAACGTGGTGTACACTGAGCTATCAGTGAGTGTCACAGTCACCCACTGAGCTTTTGCGTGGAATTTACACATATTAAACACCAGGTGTCTCTGTCGTCTGTTACGTCACCATCTGCCAACCGGAAGCCAGCAATTCATAAATGAGGCACGAGCGGCGAGGTTGATCTTGATTGGTCAGTTGTGTTTAGATGCACACCTGCCCATCCGCTGGTAACACATGGTGATCTGTGCACGCAGTGCTCGTCATACAAACCTGGGGGTATCCATCAGTGTTCCACTTTCAATTTTATATTTATTGATAATTAATTTAATGGAGTTTTTAAAAGTATAAGCTAAGCACAATTTCTACTATATACGGTATATATCAGTGTATATTCAGCCTAGATATTTTTATCTCATTTTCAGAAGCGTCAATAGTATTATCATGAATCGGGTTATTTTGCACTCTGTGAGGCCATCGTTCTGAAAGAAGCAGCGTTTTTCTCACGCACCTAGATGCGGCAGTACAGAGAGTGGCTGTGAAATCTCTGTCCCCTGGTGGTGAATATTAGCTGATCTGGGGAAGATGACCAGTGATGAAGTAGAGAGAGAGACACTGGTGACACGAGTGAAACGTGGTGTGACACAACGTTATCTGATACTACTGATACTGATATATCAGTAGTGATTTTATGTCGATGGATGATGTTAATAAGATGACATTTATTTTTACCAATAATGCTATGCTTTTAAAATGTGCCAGAACCTGCTATCAGATTTTAGATATTAGGAAAACACTTATAACCCAAGTGTAAAATGAATGACCATAGTGGATACGGGTCGCTGGTTCTGCCTTGGGTCAGTGTTGGGTAGAAGTTGAACAAGCATGTACTGTACTTGCCGAGGTGGGGCCGGCCCCTTGTGATCAACGTGGTGGCAGCGGGCATGTGACGTTGATCTGATGGTGGTTTGATGTTGCGACATTGACGGTGGACTATTGGATGATGTCTCGTGTTCGCTGCATAACTACCCGGCAGACACGTGTACGTCCGCCCGGTGCTGTTTCGGTGTTAGTCCAGCATCATAGACGCTGGGCCGGCATTGAATCGGCATTGGGTCGACGTCTCGTGTCTGCTAGACCTGTACCAACCCATTTTACGATATTATCGTCATTGTGGACTGATGATAATGTTGTAAAATGGGTAAATAGTATGAACTTTAACTGTTTTTCATAATCATTTATATATCATTTCATTTCTATCATCTCATATTATCATAATCAGTTTTCATCATACCAACTATTCTATACTCATGTCTTTTTAGGTTGATATATTATTTCACAGTCTCTTGTAACTCACATTGAGTGACCAGTCACTACATCAGCAAACTGTCATTTATGTATGATTTGTATTCGTCATGTAAACTGGATGAGACATTAATAAATATTTACTACTACAAGTTTATTTTGGTACAAAAACTTGTTTTGACTGGTAAAACAGATAGTTATTTTATCTACGACAAACTATGAATTGCCGCAGTAATCATTACAAGCTTGTGGTAGATTAAAATTGAAGGGGTCAGAACAAAACCAAGTCAATTTTTTAACAATTTGAGTTTGGGGTACCATAGGATAAAAAAACAGTGTGCCATGTGTCTACCAGAACATTTTATGAAAATAACCAATTTCAATCAAATAAGCGGCCGCTATTTTGTTCAGGACAAAATCAAGGCTAAGTCAACCATTTTGTCCTATGGTACCCCAAACTCAAATAGCTGAAAAAAATAGAAATGACATAGCCTTGGTTTTATTCTGACCCCTTAAATTTTTTAATCACTTCACTATGTTGCTTTTGAAGCCTAATGCGTAATCAAATACAAGTCCGATTATTCGTTTATTTAACATTTTGGTGTCGATTTCTAGTAAAAAAACTACATGGTAACGCATCTGATGTTAGCTGGCAGATTTGCTCTATGTTAAAAATTTAACATGGATCAAGTCAGGCAACTCATATTACAGGCAGTTGAATGTAGTTTTGCCTGAAAATAGACCCCAGAGTGTTAAATAAACAAATAGTCGTATTTCTCTTTTAGATGCCAAAGCAATTTTAATTAAATGTGTTAAGTTATCTAAGTACTACTGTAGCTAGGAATTGCGGTAGCAATCACAAGCTTTGGTTCGATGAAATTTCAACAGAAATATCAAAATTGAAAATCTTCAATTTATACTTGTATTATTTAGAAATATTTCGTATTCCATATATCTTTTTTCTATTATATTATTTATTATTATTTATTATCAGGCTTTTTTTTGAAATAATTAGTTTAGGCATATAAATCCTTGTTGCCTCTGGCGGAGGCGGCTGGGGATAGCAGGAGGATGCAGGAGGAGTCTAGTCTCCTTCGTGGTCCGATGGATCAGCATATATTTCGGATTGGAGCGTGTCAAACCCTACTGCTCCGCGTGAGTCCGGGCCTAGCGATTAACTACGTCTAGATCCTTATATCTCCTTATTTGTCACTATATCTCCGTATCACACCTTATATAGGCCTACTCACCCAGTGAACCGTATGAGACATTTTCACAGCGCCCGTCGGTCCGTATTTGACCTTCTGAAAATGTAATTTTTGAGCCTGTAGTTATACATTTCGGGGGCAATCGTATATCCCAAATATTTTCTGTCCGTATATAAACGCAAGTGACCGTATATACTATTGTTGGGACCGTATGAGACCCTATCTCAACGAATTACAACCTTATATTTCCACTGTTTCCCCGTGGATGACCTTGTTAATTGTCTAGCCCTTTCACCCCTGATGGTCAATATTTGACCTAACTCACATCGTATTCGCTAGATGGCGTTTTTTCGCGCACTTGTTCAGTTAGACTTTGGGCCCACCTGTACCCTCTCCACCCCTGGGGATTTTTGTAGACCATATATTTTTTCAGCCTTATCATGTACCAAGCTACTTTCAGGTGGTCTGCAAGTTTTACTTACATGAACAAGGTCACAAGGGGTCATCGAAGTATGGTACCCTTGACACTTAGGGTGGTATGATAATGTGTCATATACACACTGTCAGTGGAAAAGGGTTTTTTTCGAAATTAAAAAAAAATAGATTATTGGACCAGCATTTCCCAATACATCGGTCGAAACCCAACCCAAGTAGCCTCACATGGTGACATGGGTTGGAGCTGGGTTTCATAGGGGAGTTATCCAAAGGTCAAGTTAAGGTCATCTCAAGGTCACATCAAGGTCAAATCAGCTCAAAACGGTTGGAAATAGCTGATTTTTGTTGTTTTTGCTAACATTATCTTCACTTGAAATGTTTATGATGGCTTGAAACACACCTGGATCCTAACACGGACCTATACCAAAACACCCCCAAGAGGTTGCAGGGATAACATTTAGGGTTGGAGGGTTTTTCACCCCGCCCCCTTCAAATCACCCTTGCGTCAACAGAGTGATCCAAATAACACACTGATGTTATATTTTGACCAATGACCAATATACATTAATTACATCTGATAATACCCAAACCAAGTATACATCGTGAGATGGATTTCACAGGGTTGTAACCCCAAGATCAAGTCGAGGTCATCTCAAGGTCACGGTAAGGTCAAATCAACACAGAAAAGGTGAAAATAGCTTGTTTTTTTTTTGTTTTTTCTACAATTATGTTCACTTTAGATGTCTATGATGGCTTGAAACATATTTAGATCCCAGCACGGACCTATACCAAAACACCTTAGAGAGGTTTCAGGAATATTATTTAGGGTTGAAAAGTTTTTACATCCCCCCCCCCCCCACCCCCACCTCTTGAAATTACCCTAGTGTCAACACTGTCTCATATGGCAGAATGGATCAAATAGCACGATGTTATATTTTGCCCAATGACCAATATATATTAATTACATCTGCTAATACCCAACCCAATAGTATACATGGTAAAATAGGTTGCGGCTGGATTTCACAGGGTAACCAAGGTCATGGTCTAGTACAGAAAGTAGTCAGGCATCAAATTCATTTTTAAATCTTTCTGAAAATAACAGCTATTCTGATGAGACACTGGAGGACTGTTTTCAAGAAGTAAAATTAAAAAGATTGGAGCATCCACAAAATTTTCTTATTGCTCATTTAAACATCAACAGCATAAGACAAAAGTAGAGCATTTATTAAGGGAGAATATAGTAGATTTTCTCGCCTTTTCCGAAACTAAAATTGATGACACTTTTCCTGATAAACAATTCCACGCAGACTCTTTCAACATGTATCGGAAAGACAAGAGTAAACATAGTGGTGCCCTAATGGCTTATATAAGATCTGATATACCATCCCGCCAGCGAAAAGACCTGGAACCTGAAAACTCCCCATGTATTATTATTGAAGCGCTGCTGAATAAACAGAAATGGTGTTTTGTGACATATTATAACTCGCCTAGTACATCTGATGCTGTTTTTAAAGACATTTTCAGTAAAACACTAGACAATGTGACTGCTCATTATTCAAATTATGTCATATGTGGTGACCTAAATTATGATCTTACTAAGAAAGCATCAAATGCTTTAAAAGAAATGTGTGTACTATTTGGTTTATATAATCTGGTCAAGGGGCCTACATGTTTTAAATCTAAACATGGGCGTCTGCTAGATGTGATTCTCGTGAATAAATCTTCAACTTTCTACAATACTTTAAATGTTGTAAATTCCGTAAGTGATTTTCATAATATGGTTGCAACAATGATGCGCTTTCATGTGCCTTATAAACATGACAAATATATCCAATATAGATCATTTAAAAATTACAATAAAATAAATTATACATCTAGTATTGAAAACTCACAAATCACTAAATGTAAAAATGTAGAAAACACAAATCATGCATGGAAATTGTTTTCTGATTGTTTAAAGGAGGTTATAGAAGATCATGCCCCCTTAAAAACAAAGAAAGTTAGGCCTGATCAACCTCCTTTCATGAATACCCGTCTCAGGAAAGAAATTTGGAAAAGAAAACGAATGTATAAGAAATTCTTGAAAAATAAAAGCAACAATACATGGACAGATTATAAAAAACAAAGAAATTACTGTGTTAAACTGAGACGGTCATCCATGAAAAATTATTTAAAGACAAAGTGTGAGAAAAATGACTCAAATTTCTGGAATACTGTGAAGCCTTTTTTGGCTAAAAGTAACAAATCCTCTGAAAATATTATCCTGTCAGAAAATTCTAGAATTATAAACAATCTAAAAGAAATCTCAGAGATTATGAATGACTATTATAATAATGTTGCAAAAGATATTGGACAGAATCAAAATGTTGATATTACGGAACACCCTAGCATTATTGAAATTAAACAACACTCCGAGGGCAACAATTTTCAGTTCCATCATACGACAAGAGAAGACGTGCTTAAAAGTCTGAAAACGCTAAATCCAAAGAAAGCAACTGGATGTGACCAAATTCCAGCTAAATTACTAAAACATGCCTCTTTCCAAATTGCCCCAGTTATTTCAAACATAATAAACAAGGCATTAGATGAAGGCACCTTTCCAAATATCCTAAAGAAAGCAGAGGTGATCCCTGTATACAAAAAATCTGACAAATTAAATAAATCCAATTATAGACCTGTGAGTATTTTACCGATTTTGGCAAAAGTTTTTGAAAAAGTTCTTGCCCACCAGATCACTCCCTTCTTAAACATCGTCTTATCTTGTCACCTGTCAGCCTTCAGACAGGGTTATGGCTGTCAGGACACGCTGCTCACCCTTATTGAAAATTGGCGTAAAGATCTTCTAAAGAATAACAAAATTGGTGCTTTATTAATGGACCTTAGCAAAGCTTTCGACTGCATGCCACATGAACTTCTGATCGCAAAATTTAAAGCTTATGGTGTTCAGGATTAGTCAATCAAAATTATTAAATCATACCTCTCAGATCGTGAGCAACGTGTCCGGATAGGCAACGTGCACAGTTCATTGAAAACCACCATTAAGGGCGTGCCACAAGGTTCAGTTCTTGGTCCAATTTTCTTTAACGTATTCATAAATGATATTTTCTACTTTATTAAACGAGCACGCCTCACAAATTATGCAGATGACAACACTCTCTCTTTTGCACATCCAAATTTTCAAATTGTAAAATCATGCCTCGAAGCCGAGGCAGCAAAAGCTATATGGTGGTTTTCCATTAACTTAATGCAAGCAAATCCTGAGAAATTTCAGCTGATATTTTTTAATTGTAAAGTTGATTCTCCAGTGATACTAGACGGCTGTATAATTAAACCTGAAAAAGTAGTAAAACTTTTAGGCATTACTATTGATGAAAATTTGAGTTTTTCGATACACACAGAAGAAATTTGTAAGAAAGCTGGCAGACAGCTGAGCGCTCTGAGAAGATTGTCTTTTTATCTTGACAGCAAGGCTAAATTGGCCCTTTTCAGAGCGTTCATCCTCAGTCACTTTCAATACTGTTCAGCCGTCTGGTATCACTGTACTGCTCCAAATGCTCGATGTATGGAAAAGATTCAGGAGAGGGCTCTAAAGTGTGTTTATTCCAACCATACCGCCTCATATGAGTCCCTCCTGAATAAAGCTCGCCTGCCATCTCTGGAAGTTGGGAGACAAATGAACATCGCAATTCAGACTTTTAAAATTCTTAATGATTTATCACCGACATACCTTCTGGAACTGATTGAAAAAAGCTGTCGCACCCGTAACTTAGGAAATTCTAAAAATATCCTGAAAATTCCTCTCACGAAGAGGGTGCGACATGGAACAAATTCCTTTTGCTTTTTGGCCCCCAAAATCTGGAACTCTTTGCCAGAGGCATTGAGAATTACCAGAGACCTGAAAACTTTCAGAGATGGCCTGCGAGCTTATTTTTCTCTTTAATTGAGAGTACAATAGAGGTAGGTCCCTTGACAAAGTCATGTGATATATTTATTTAATTATCGATAAATGCGAAATGTTTTACACAACTTTTATTCATATAATTTTCTCATATACAGCACAAGTTTTTCTTATATAATCTTTTATCTACTTTTATGTGCCAAAATGTATTATGTAAATTTTACAAGCTAATTTTTATTCTCATATACATTATAAGTATTATTCTAAATAATTCTTACTCACGTTTTTACATTTCATGTTAACTTCCTGCCAGCCAACCTGCTTGTTTTAATTGTTATCCTTTATTGTTCATTTTACATGTCGCTTGACTAGCTGATTACAGCTAATGTTATATGTTTTTTACTTTGCGACTGGAAATAAAACTTATCTTATCTTATCTTATCTTATGGCCAGGTCATCTCAAGGTCACGACAAGTTCAAATCAACACAAAACAGGTTAAAATAGCTTGTTTTTTTCTACAATTACACTTTAGATCTATATGATGGTTGGAAACATACCTAGACCCCAACACGGATTTATACCAAAACAGCTCAAGAGCTCACAGGATAATAATAAAAGGGTTGGAGGGGTTATACCATAAAATCGCCCTTGTGGCCTCTCTGTCTGATATGGCAGAAATGGATCAAATATAATTCACTGTTATTATGTTTTTGACCAATAATTAAAATCTGATGAAGCTCGTCTAAAGTACACATGGTCACATGGGTTGGAGTTGGGCTTCATAGTTAGCCGAAGGTCATGGCAAGGTCATTTGACGGTCACTACAAGGGCAAACTATCTATAAAAACGGGTGAAAATTGTTTATATGATAACAAGACATCCCCAAGTAGTCAGGGGACCAAAGAGGTGAAATATGGATAGCTAGACCTTGTCTGCTACACTCATGATACTTATATATTCTTATAAAGCAAGGAGGTTATATAGAGCTATCTAGCTCTTTGCTGTGTGAAAATCTTCGTCGCTATTGCCAACTCTCTTGCAGAAGCTATGTAAATGACGGTAGTATAATGGTTACCAAATAGTTATTTTGACCCTTTAGTGTGAATAAAAAGATCGACGGTGTGATCAAAAGTTCCATTTCTACTGGGACTGAGCATCGACTACCATGTCCATACATGGTCTTTTGACCCTTCTCTGCACCCCGGTAGTCTCTGGGGCATGCTATTGGTCATTTTGGCAAAATAAGGTCAAATTGACATGTTCCAACTAAAATTATCGTTGACAACCACACTAATACTACTGCATGTAGGATGCACTTGGAACAGTTTGAAATTTCATTTGTAAGATTGTGAACTTTTTTATTTGAAATATATGTCCGTTTGAGTGAATTGTCTGTTTTGGGGGTGGAATTGATTGCCATGGCAATCATGAAGAAGCTTCATTGCCCATCTAGAATAATTCCCAGTGATATTCACTCCAACCATATCTCCACTTATAGGACATTTGCTCATTTAATTTCAAGCGAGTGAGGTCAATTTAAATGTTACTAAGTGCATTTTCGGCATCACTTGATGTACTATGAAGTATTTCTATTAGGACCGTACATTGAGTATCATGGTTATACATGATCTTTTGATCCTTACCTGAACCCCAGTAGTTTCTCGGGTGCTTCATTATTAGTGCCACACTAATATTAATACTGTTTGTAAGATTTCCTTGGAACAGTTTGAAATAGTTCTCATCGGCTTTTGAAAGTTGTTATTATATATTTATGTATTTTTTGGGGGGAATTGTGGGCATTTGGCGTGACATTAGTTGCCATGACAACCTATATGAAGGTTCATTGTCCCTCTGGAATGATTCCCAGTGGTGTTCTCCCCAACTATATCACCACTTATGGGATATTCCTTCATCAAATTTCAAGCGCGTGAGGTCAATTTAAATGTTACGCAAGTGCAATTTATGTACTATATCCATTGTGACCGGGCATCGAGTACCGTGTTTTTTTCATGACCTTTTGACCCTTCTCTTGACCTTAGTATAGCCTATCTGGGGTGCTTTATTATTAGTCTAACACTAATACTGCTGCATGTAGGATGCACTACGAATGGTTTTAAATTGTTTTTATAAGATTGCGAAAGTTTTTTTGGGATTTATGTGTGTTTTAGTAAATTGTAGGCATTTAGGGTGCAATTGGTTGCCATAGCAACCGTTATGAATGGTCTTAACTTCTCCGTATAGATACCAGGGATATTATCCCCAGTGATGTGTGTGCCTCCAGACATGCAGTGTTTTGTTTTATAGCTTAGGTCATAACTATGTGACTGCGCCAAACATCATCATTTTGCTCCATTGTGCGCCCATATTCCAATGCAATATGGCACATACCACTTCACTAACTTCACTAACTTCACTAAGGTAATTCACCCAACAAAACAGTCAAAAACATATATTTTCGACATATTCTGGAACTGGGGGCAGTTCCGTTGCTATGGCAACCATCTACGGGCTGAAATGTGACAGCAAACGAAAGTCTATGTCCTAACCTATCACAATATGTGTAGACTTCCTGACCATTCTCTTGGAGCAATGTGTGATTTATGACGAAATATGGCATGTTTGAAATGAAAATATGGCCTAAAACAAGCTAGGGATGAAAGGGCTAGACCGTATCTCTCATTTTGCAAACGTACATGTATCTTTCTGAAACAGATCGTATATATACCCGCCCGTACAGATAGGGATATATACGGTCCATTGGTAGCGAGGTGTGTTGCGGAGCGAAGACAAGCTCCCTCAATAATCGTATATGCACGCACATAACCGAAACTGACCGTATATGACCGTACATAACCGTAAATAACCGAATCAAGACCGAAAATCTTATTTTTAAAACCGAATATAACCGCCGGAAACATCCGTAAATCTCCGAAGAGAACTGTACAACTGCGTATTATTTATTTTTTCTAAAACATGCCAAAATTACCAAAAATAAATTATGACTATATTACTCCGCATATCACATTCCAATTATCTGGACCGCGGCTCGAACAGCCGACTTTCGCACAATTCAAACCGTATCTCTCTTTGGACCGACCTCCACCTCGAGCCGCCTCAGTGTGACTGGGCCTCTACATAGCAAAATTATTAAACTACCACCATCTACCATCACTATCAATTGTTAAGTGCCTTTTTTATTGAGGCATGACCACTCATATCGGTTTTCTCAGCATTATGACCGTCATTTTGATAAAATGTAATTTATAAAATAATTTCTGGCTGCACCATGTTGCCATACATGCCCGAAGCCTAAGGTGGACACATTATTATGGGTCAGCTTCTATCATGTCTAAAAATGACAATTTATTGTTTGACGGAGCCCATTTTGAAACGTTCTGAGATTTACCACGCTACTCATGTCATAAATGAGTAAACATGACTGTATCCTATCCCTGTTTTCTCTCTCGAAAAAGTTTTGGGAATATATTAAGCTAATAGAAAGAAACACTGGAATAGCATTAGATGTAGGAGCATTTCAGGTTTGATTGGACTTTGAAAAGTCATGCAAGGCGAAAGTGATTAAAATATGTGAGAGCCAAAGTCATGGTTAGATGATGCCGCTCAAGGTCACACCCACATCCCAAATTAGTGGTACACAGATGTAATGCAATGAAATGAATGAACTTAAGGCCACCTGTGTGCACAGGCTTAACTGGGCCAGGAGAAACTCGTGAGGATGGTGAGATGACATTGCCCTCCAGACACATGATTCGAAATTCGAGCCCTGGCGGTTTGAGGCCGAGCACGCTACTTCTCGGTCACGGAGGCTCCCCACAATATTTTTTTTTACGAGTGAGCGGAGAAGAAACATTTTGTTTCTTTGAAACTTGACGGCGAGAGTGGCACAGATGTAATATACTCATCTGCATACCCTTATCCTGTTTGGGAGGGACAGTGATCTAGTGGTGTAAAGCTAATTTGGTATGTTGTTGGGTGACTGAGCTTAATCATTATCTGCATACTAGCCGATGGCCTTCAATGAGAAAGTAAAATCTCCAAATATCGTTTTTATTAGGACCCAGTTCGTTATAAATGATTCAAATATAGATAATGCAAGTTTGTTGTTTCTTTTTATATGCGGAAGATACATATTGCTTTAAATAGTGGTTGTAGTGAGTGGAACAACAGTAACTTGAATGATCTGAAACATTACATAAATCTCCCAATAATATTATATTATACTATATTATTATATGACAGTAAGCATGATATGGTAGACCAACATAATATCTTTTTTCTAATCTTTCAGTTTGCTGAGAATACTATTTGTCCCAAATGTAAAAAAAACCGAACAATAATAATAATAATAATAATAGTAATAATAATAATAATAATAATAATAATAATAATAATAATAATAATAATAATAATAATAATAATAATAATAATAATAATAATAATAATAATAATAATAATAATAATAATAATAATAATAATAATAATAATAATAATAATAATAATAATAATAATAATAATAATAATAATAATAATAATAATAATAATAATAATAATAATAATAATAATAATAATAATAATAATAATAATAATAATAATAATAATAATAATAATAATAATAATAATAATAATAATAATAATAATAATAATAATAATAATAATAATAATAATAATAATAATAATAATAATAATAATAATAATAATAATAATAATAATAATAATAATAATAGTAATAATAATAATAATAATAATAATAATAATAATAATAATAATATTCTTTATATATAGAGGGTGACCCATTAAGCTTTTGCTCATCTGCCATGGGGCCTTCTGAAAAAAATCAGATATACACAATGTAAACATAATAATGGATACATACATGAATATGAACATAACATAATTGCAGAACAATGACAATTTAAACTTAAAAGCTAGAATGTTATAAACATGTTGTAAATGTGACAATTCATATTGATGTAGTCATACATAAATATTATGGCTGTTAACATAATGCTCATCTAGTAGTACACAATAAGTCCAATTATCTAAAAAAAACACATAGAAAGACATTTCTCAACCCAAAGCACATAGAAACCATAAACTGCACATATTAATGTGGTAAGTCAATGGATTTTGAATTTTAGCCCACACTTTTACAAGAAGCATGGAATCTATTTTTACATTTAATTACAATACGGCAGAATTTGAGAAAATATAGATGTCTAAGTCATTTTTCTGTTTGCGCCGGGAATTATGTAAAATTATTCCCGAACTTTGTGCTTGCAAAATACTATTTTCAACGATTATAAGCATAATGCTTGATTTAAAACGACCAAAACCAAAAAAAATATTAAATGCCTTATATTTAGTTCTATATATGCTAAACCATAAACAAACAATCACTAATAAATTAATTGTTGGAGTAGCTGTGGCCTACTCCTGCAAAGTATAATTCCAATGCCCATGCTCATGATATTTATCTCACCAATTATTTCATTTATTCACTACCTACTATTTTATTTACTACTAGGCATACTATTGGATTCAAGCGTTTGACTATTCTTGGCAGTTGGTGTTTAAATTTAGTATTTGAGGATGGGTTATATAAGGGAAGGGTATTACCGGGGGTTTCAAAACGGAAAGAAGTAGAGAATGTCAGTAAGGCAGTAATTGACCAGGCATGTGTTCTACAATAGCTCATCAGAGAAAAGGTGTTGGAATTTGACCTGAGCATTACCTATATGTGATAATTCATTGCAATGTAGTGTTCGGGTACAGATTCCCAGATACTTCAACTTGACTGTTTGTGGAAGGGGTGTAGAATCCTGACATCGCTTAGTCAATGTGGCAGTCATCCCCAGATTCCTGGACGCAGCCTGACGGAAATGACCGCCCCGTTGTCATACCGTGGTGTCGTGTGCACGCAGAGCAGCGTGGTGCGGCCCGTAGTATTTTTCCCTCACTTGAAGCGTGATACTCGGCGACCGCGGACGTGCCGCAGCTCGCTCTCACCAAGTCATAGAGACGTGCCGTGCGCGGCGGGTTGTGCAATGTGGTTTTAACATGTTAATCAATTAAACATGACAAGAGAGAAGACAGTTTCCTAGTTTATTTAATACCGTTGATCGGACGGAGAAGGAAGTTATTTGAGTTTGATGGCAAGATTGGGAGGAGTCCTTCGTCGGCCGTTATGACCCATAACGGGACCTCGGTGTAAGCTTCAATTCGCCATATTGGGTACCCCGACGTTCCCCAGCTCGCTATATTGGTGACCTCGACGACTGATTGTTCACGCAACAGCGTTTTCACCTAGACACCGGGTGAAAACTGCTGTTTTCAAGGATAGTTTCATAATTTTGGGGGATTTTTTGAAAAAAATCATCCGCATTTTTTTCACAAGGTACGTGAAAGCTGTAGGTCAAAATATATGTATGCCAGTATTAATTAGTTAGAAAGTGTTACCAGACGAGAAGCACCTTTTTTTGCGTCGAAAACGGTGTAATTTTCTAAAATTTTGGTCGAAATTCCACGTGTTTTGCGCCTTTTAAAGATGGCGGCCTTGCCGATTCTCTAGAAGAATCTAGAAAATTACTCTTATAGACATAGTCTATCATTTTTATAGTAAGAGTTTGTTTAATGCCTTTATCCTACTAATGCCACTGTAGGCGAGTAGGAGGGGGGTATTTTCTATAACTTATTTTTATCGTTGATTACCATAATTGGGTAACTCGATCTTAAAGTCCACAGACGAAATCTCGTCAAATTTTTTCACGATTTTTCTAAAAATCGACAGAAATTTCTACTACCGCTTCGACTCGGGTAACCTTTAATAGGTTTAGGGCCAAAATAAATTGTCTCCCTAAATGAATGTCAATAAACGGTCTTATTTGGTCTGCTAAGAATATTCCCAGGACCGTAGGTCAATATTTTGTACTATTATCATATGTTATTTCAGAGAATGCTGAACATTATATTTGTATTTGGTAGGTGAGCGCCATCTTGGTTGCTGGTTTCCCTAACTTAGCTCAAAGCTCGCCGTGGGCACCCACGTGTTCCCCCTACCCGGCATGCATCGGAACAGTGAACCTGTGCCGCCGCACCACATTAGCATAAAGTAAGCCGCCATTTTGATTTGGTGGAGATTATTAGTCACGTGTTCCAAATTTTACACGGAAAGTTGGTAATAAATTTGTTTTTTTAATTGTTTGTAAATTTTCCTTTTCAACACGGTTGAGGGAGAAAATGTGTAAATAAGTCGTTTCGAAAACGAAATTATATCACTAATTGGTGAGATTTTTTTTATTCACTTTGAAACGTTTTTGGTGTTTGTAATCGTGCTAGGCTATTCAGCGCCTTATTAGGGCACGCAGTAGCTGATGAATATGCTAATGTGAGGCGAGACAGGGATGCTGACTGTATACTATGTACGCATCGCTCAAAGCTTACCGTTACAGACTATAAGCCACACGCCGCCTGCCGTACAGGCTGTGAGCGCCGATCATACACACACACACCCAACACAAGCGACATAAACCAACCGCCATCGAACACAGTCGGTTTATACGTCACTCAATGAATCGATGCGAGCGATTGATTCGGACGTTTATGAAGTGATTCGGTGATGAACGTACCATTATAAAAAAAAAACGTGGAATGTTCATCAAAGATATCATTTTTCAGCGAAATGATACACTTTATCATTTATCAACATAGACTACTCTCAGTCACGTTTTAGATAAAATTCTTAAATCACAAATGTCACTGTTTTTCTTCGCAGTCACATTTAGTCTATCAGTTTGAGAACGAAACTTTCTCATGATAGTTATTTTTGAAGCTTAAATTTTTATATAAATACAGAAATATTCGATTTGACAGTTGCGCTATCGCGAAACATTGCAAATATTTGAATGTGTTTTTCGACTTGTGTGAATTTTTTTTTTTTTTCACCCAGGTCGATTTACAAAAACTATTATAATAGCTTAGCATAGCTTATCACAGTTATATCTGGCATATTGTTTTTATGTACCACTGCGACCTACGGTTTTCACGCTACCATTTTGCCTGTGTGTGACTCAGTGAAAACGTTTTATGTCTCATATAGACCTACAGTTTTCATTTTAATTAATACATACCTTTTGTGAATTTGTGAACAGCACTTAAGCAAAAATTCAACGACACATATTTCTGCAACTACTCTGCAACCCCCGTTTCTCGCACCATGCGACATAGCATGAACATTTGCTAAAGTCTACACTCCTAACTTCAACATATTACAGACACATTTCATCTGATTTTTACGGCATTGCACAACCTGTCCGCGCACGGCGCGTCAAAAATAGTTGGCATGTGTTAATACGACATGCCATTTTAAACACATTTGGGGTAGGCACAGAGCCAATAGGCCAGCTACCCCAGGTGCTTCATTAATAAAAATAATTTCACAAACACTACTTCATCATGTCTAAGCAGTACGACAGCGAAGGATTCATGTCATCGCCTCTAGAAGGCGCGGGTGCTAGACCAAAAGATAGCTATCATCCTGACAGTGAAGATAATGAGGTTCAGTTCCGAGCAGCTGATGAGGAATATAAACGCCTTAAAGCCGATTTTGCCCGGATTGCTCGTGATAAACGTTTGCATTCCCACTCGAGGAGTGACTCGTCACGGAGTTCTTCACCGCTTGGAAGACAGCCGCAGAAACGAGCTACGAACCTGCCCAAATTTAGAATTGCAACATTCTACGCCTCTGATGTGGAGCTCTAGTTTAATCAAATCGAGACGCAATTCGCCCTCCACCAGATCGAAGATGACGACGAGCGTCTAACCTGCGGTGCACTTTCTGGGGAGATAGCTTCGGACGTGAGAGACGTATTGCTGCAGCCTTTCAGGTCAAATAAATATGACAGCCTGAAAGCCATACTAATTGAGAGACGAGGACTGACTACACCTGAAAGAGTCAATAAAGTTATCTCTGGCGAGAAGATTGGAAGCGACATTCCCTCGCGGTTCCTGAGACGTCTGCAGAAGACTGCAGGTTTCGGCACCAAAGCTGTTGTTGGAAAGGCGGTGATTCGACAAGCATTCATAAGACAGATGCCCACTTCCATCAGTGCCCATTTGGCGACGCAACCCGACAGTGCCTCACTCGAGAGTTTGGCCTTTTTGGCTGACAGGGCACTAGCTGCAGAACAAGACGTTGAAGAGAGTAAGCCGGGGGTCGCAGAAATCGAAGTCGACGAGACCAGCAAATTAGTTGGTTTGTTAGAAGATCTATCCAAACGCATCAAGAAATTAGAGACAGTAACAACTTCTGAGAGGAAACGGAATAAAGGACGTGGACGAGTTAATATCTACTCTAACGCGCCTGCATTTGTCCCTAATGTACAGGCCTCAGGTTTCATTGGTAATCAACATAGCCAATATAGAGACGTTAAAGATAATGCTCGACCTTTCGTTCCGCCGCCAAATGTACAGGCCAATGAGTTTGTTAATAGGCCTAATTCAAATATTTGTACTAATGTACCACACAATGTTCGCCCTTTCGTACCGCCGCCGCAAACGTCGCAAAATAATGTCGCACAACCGACCGACACAGACACTGCACAGGTTTGCTATTACCACCACACTTATGGTGAAAAGGCGCGCTTGTGCAGTGAACCCTGTTCATACTATGTTTCAGTAGGTCAGCGCGAAGTAGCTAATATCGCGTTATCACACTCTAAGTTATTATATGTCGCCGATAAAGGAAACAAATGCAGATATTTGATCGACACGGGTGCAGCTGTCAGTGTTTTGCCGAAATCTTGCGCTAACGGGATTTCGGGCGCTGACAGTCTCCCCCTGGTGGCAGCTAATAATAGCACGATAAAGACTTACGGCTATTGTAAACGCGTCGTTGACGTCGGTTTGAAGCGCGAATATCCGTGGACGTTCATTGTGGCAGATGTACAGCAACCCATAATCGGGGCTGATTTTTTAATCCACTACAATTTGCTCGTAGACTTGAGAAGCAGATGTCTTCGAGACATGCGTACAGGCTTAGCCATTGCCGCTTCATTATCTTCAATTAAACCTCTGTCATTGAACAGAGTCGATACAGTTCAAAACGAATATACTAAACTTCTCGGCCAGTTCCCGGAACTGACACGCCCTACGACAAAGGGTGAGCCCGTCAAACACGGCATAACTCATAAGATTGTGACTAAAGGTCACCCGGTTTTTGCTCGACCAAGACGTTTGGCTCCCGATAAGTTGGTTACCGCTAAACGCGAATTTGATGATATGATTAAATTAGGGGTCATTGAACCCAGCGACAGCGAGTGGTCTTCAGCGCTTCACATGGTGCCAAAGAAAAACGGCGATTGGAGACCATGTGGGGACTACCGTAGTTTGAATGCACAGACCGTACCGGACCGTTATCCGATTCCGCATATTCAAGATTTTACGCAGCGGTTAGCCGGATCGAAAATTTTCTCGAAGATAGACTTAGTCAGGGCTTATTACCAAATTCCGGTGGAACCGTCCGACGTACATAAGACCGCGGTTACCACACCTTTCGGCTTGTTTAATTTCACTAGAACCCCATTTGGTCTGAGAAATTCAGGTCAAACGTTTCAGAGATTTATAGACCACGTGACACGCGGACTTGATTTCGTTTTTGTTTATGTGGATGACCTACTGGTAACCAGCCCAGATCATAAAACGCACAAGAAACATCTACGAATTCTTTTTGCTCGACTATCGGAGTACGAAATCATCATTGGTCCTGAAAAGTGTCAGTTAGGAACGTCTGAATTAAGTTTCTTAGGTCATCACGTTTGCGCCGAAGGAATTTCGCCGTTACCTAGCGCCGTTGACGCGATCGTTAATTTCATTAAACCCGAAAAGCAACGAGCATTGCGTAGGTATCTGGGAATGGTAAATTATTACCACCGTTTCATACCACATTGCGCCGACAAGCTGACGCCACTTAATAATTTACTGACTGCTGCCAACGAAGGCCATACTAGATTGTCACCGAAATCAAATTTCGATTTGAAGTGGAATGAAGAAGCAGAGTCAGCATTTTCTGAGTCGAAGCAGATACTGGCAAACGCTACGCTTCTGGTGCACCCAGATTCGACGGCTCAGCTTAACATCACGTGTGACGCTAGTGATGTCGCCGTCGGTGGCGTTTTGCAGCAATTTTTAAATGGTATGTGGCAGCCGCTTTCGTTTTTCAGCAAGAAGCTGAACCCAGCAGAGACACGCTATAGTGCGTTCGATCGTGAACTTTTGGCAGTATACGCTACAATTAAACATTTCAGACACAATTTGGAAGGACGAAATTTTTTCGTTAATACCGATCATAAACCGTTAACATTCGTAATGTCATCCGTCACTGAGCGCGCATCCCTACGACAAACACGTCAATTAGCGTTCATTGCTGAATTCACCACTGATATTAGATATGTAAAACGAGAGACAAATTTCGTAGCTGATGCGCTGTCACGACCATCAGTGTCAGCAATACACGATGACCCAGTGATAGACTATAAAGCGTTAAGTCTCGATCAAGCTAATGACGCGGAATTCACACGTTTGAGACATTCGACTACGTCAACTATGAATTTCAAACTATTGAAATCATTTGATAATCAATTGATCTGGTGTGATATGTCCACGGGACACAACCGGCCGTACCTTACCGCGAAATTTCGCCGAAAAGTTTTTTCAAACTTACACGGTTTAGGCCATCCATCGCATAGAGCCACCAGACCTTTGATTAATACCCGATTTGTATGGCACGGCATGAACATAGATATTGCTAAATGGTGTCGTACCTGTAAGGGTTGCCAGACAGCTAAAGTTTCACGTCATAACACTCCTGTTTTCGGAAAGTTCACTGAACCTACCGAGCGATTCGATCATGTCCACGTGGACATAGTCGGACCTTTACCTTATGCTGATGGTTTTAGATATCTATTGACTTGTGTCGACCGTTTTACACGTTGGCCCGAAGCCATACCTATGGTAGATATTAGAGCCGAAACGGTCGCCGATGCCTTCTTCAGCGGGTGGATAGCACGTTATGGTACCCCGGCCACTATCACCACTGATAGGGGCGCTCAATTCGAGTCCAAATTGTGGGATAGTTTATGTAACCAATTCGGGATTATTCGGAATCGTACCACGAGTTATCACCCTCAGTCGAATGGCATGGTCGAGCGTTTCCACCGTCAATTGAAAGCCGCCATTATGGCGCACGAGTCACCGAATCCGTGGACTATCACGTTACCGGCCGTACTGTTAGGCGTTCGTTCAGCCGTGAAAGAGAGACTGGGCAGGTCAGCTGCTGAGATGATTTACGGGACAACCCTTAGACTCCCAGGAGAGTTTACTAAACAGTACAACGTCGACGCTAACACCGATTTGGAGAATTATTCAGACAAGCTACGCGTAGCCATGTCGCGTCTCCGTCTATGTCCGCCACGTGACACACAACAACACAACGTTTTCCAATTCAAGGAAATCGCTACATGTACTCATGTATTCTTGCGCAGAATCGCAATTGCACCGCCTCTGACCGCCCCTTACGACGGACCATACAAGGTCATCGCGAGGAGTTATGAAAATCCTAGTTAAAGGCAAGGTTGAGACGGTCTCCGTAGATCGCGTTAAACCCGCTCACATGGAGTGCGAGCCTACAACAGGTACGACAACACAGCGTAAAACGCCAAGCAACTCAAGGAAGTCGACGGCTACCAGGATATCTAGTAGGAATCCACAGGGTCCACCTAGATCTGGTAGTGTGGACACTCCGACGTCCAACGGGACGAGAGTCAACACAAAAAAGTCGACGGCAGTCAGAAGTAATCAAAAATCGGCCACAGTCCCAAAGCAAATAGATGTTCAAGTAAACTTGTCCAACAGAAACAATGCTTATGTAGCGCCGCATTCGCGAGCCCCTGCAGCGTCCCGCGCTAACGGGAACGGCGGTGGTTTACGAACGTATTCCCGCATACCTTTACATCTACGGGGTAAAACCCCGGGTGCTGCTGACCCCGCAATCGACTCGACAAAAAGCAAACATGCGAATATCGCTAATCGCGACAAAATTTCGACCGACCAAACAGTGCGAAAAACAAGAGTCGGACGCATAATCCAGACTCCTGCTCGATTTGTGCAGATGGTTCACGCCATAGTCACGCCCAACGACGTCTATGGCGGGCCCAACCGCATACCTCGTAATCATAATGTTGTTAAATTGTAAATGAATATGCCAGGCCTGGCAGAATTGTGTACAGATATGTAAATGTAAGGACATTTTCTTTTAGCAAATTCATTGCTAAAACATTAATAGCAATTCTTTTAATTAAATGAATAGGTTTATAGCAGATGGCAGCACGTGAATAATATATCAAGGACAGTTGGAGTTAAGAGGATCGGACAATTCACGTATAATGCTGCGCTTTCAACCGCTCACAATGTAACCGCACCCGCTATATTTTTTTTTAAGAATAATATGCTTAGTATAAGAGGTTAC